>PVLD010020831.1:12659-27059 GCA_004027595.1 Dinomys branickii | reverse complement strand
AGGAAGAAGACGAAGATGCCCAGAGCAGCCACCGAACCAAAACAGATCAGAACTGCAAGGTGAGAGCAGAGGCTCAGCGGCTCCCCTGCGCCAGCACAGCACCACACAGAGTTCCTGGGCGGCCACAGCTTCCACAGTGAAGGCTGGTGAGTTCAGCTTCCCCACCACTGTGGGGCCCTCCCTGGGAGGCCCACTCCGGTCTCATCCCACAGGACACAAGGGAGCCCTGGCAGAGCTGGCCCCCCTGCTCACAGATCTCTGTGTACCGGCCAGCAGAGGGGCCACGCCAGAGAAACCAGTCAGCAGCGTCTCCTGTAAGAAACACAGTCCGTGGGTCTTCTAGGGTTACATCTCTGGCCGACCGCCCCACACAGGAGGCTTCTCAAGGAAGAGAAGGAAGGGAAGAAAGCAGCCCCAGGTCAGCGATTATCAGCAGAAGGAACAGCCAGCCCTGCTCAATCCCAGCTTCTGAGCAGCTGCTTCAGGAATGCTCAGTCCAAGGTCACACACATCTGCAGAGCACAACCTGTAGCCCTGCCCATCTCCTACGGGTGACCCCAGAGACCTCGCCCAGCCCCAGAGCCAATCATGCAGTATGCCCAACCACAGGAGCAGCCAGCCAGAGAAGACGATCTGCAGCCCTGCCAGGTCAAAGATGATCACAGCCAGTGGCCTTACCTGGCTGCAGAGCCCACCCAGTGGTCTCACCAACCACATGGCACAGCCAGCAATACCATCGGGCCTCACAGAATAGGAAGCCAGCCAGCCCGACTAAAAGGCCCAACACCAACGTCTGCCAGCCTGAGGTCTCTCAGCCAGCCCGCCCAGAATTTCAAACGAGGTTCAACCAAGCAGGTCTTGGAGGTAGCTGTCCCCTCAAATGTACAGTGGTGGACTGCTAAATTCTACCA
Organism: Dinomys branickii; assembly: GCA_004027595.1. Taxonomy (NCBI): domain Eukaryota; kingdom Metazoa; phylum Chordata; class Mammalia; order Rodentia; family Dinomyidae; genus Dinomys; species Dinomys branickii. Next base: position 26,148 of record PVLD010020831.1, on the reverse strand, counting down.
CCCATTTGAAGAAGAACTAATACTAGTTATTTCCAAACTCTTTGAAAAAAGATCAAAGGAAAGAAATCAAATTCATTTTACCAGTCTGTCATTACCATGATATCAAAAAAACAGATGAAGAGAATGAAACTTATAAACCAATATCCATGAAGAAACAACATGCAAGCATCTTCAACAGCTGGGTGTGGTGGTGCACACCTGTAATCCCAGCACTCTGGAGGCTAAGGCAGGAGGATCATTGTGAGTCTGAGGCCAGCCTGGGCTACACAGTAAGTTCAAGGCCAGCCTGAACTACATAGTGAGACCCTGCCTCAAAAAGAAAACAAAATCTTTGACAAAATATTACCAAACTGAATTTAAGAACACATTAAAAGAATCACTTACCAGGGTCAAGTGAGTTAATCCTTAACCATGCACAAATGGTTGAATATATGTAAATGAATGAAATAATAGAAATCATATAGTCATTTCTTTTTTTTTTTTTTTTTTGAGACAGGGTCTCACTGTGCAGCTCAGGCTGGCCTTGAGCTCACTTTGGATCCCAGGCTGGTCTCAAACTCGCAACGATCCTCCTGCCTCAGCCTCTCGAGTCATTTCTTTTTGTTTTGTTTGTTTTTCTCTTTTTGAGACAGGGTCTTGCTGTTCAGTTCAGGCTGGCCTCAATTGAGCTCACTTTGTAGCCCAGGCTGGTCTCAAACTGGCAATGATCCTCCTGCCTCAGCCTCCCGAGTGCTGGGATTACAGGCATGCGCCACCACACCTGACCTAGAAATCATATAGTCATTTCAAAAGATACAGAAAATGAATCTGACAAAATTCAACAGCTTTTCATGATTAAAAGAAAAACCTCTCAAATAGTAGGTATAAAATTGTGTTAGTTATGGGTTTATCATAGATGGCCTTTGCAACACAAAAAAGGGCCATCTAATAATTTTCATGGTAAAAACTTGGAAGATTTTCTTCTTAGATAAAGAACAAGATAAGGATGCCCATACACCACTTTTGTCAACACAATACTAGAAGCCCAAGCCAGAGCAATCAGGAAAGAGAAAGAAAGAAAAAGGATTCTCATATAAAAGGAAAAAGCAAAACTGTCTCTACTTGCTGTCAACAGGATCTTAGAAAACTTCAAAGATTCAACTGGACATAGTGGTACCCAGCACTATAATCCCAGCACTCAGGAGGCTGAGGCAGGAGTATTGTTGCTTAAGGCCAGCCTTGACTTCAAGGCCAGCCTGAATTACATAGCAAGTCTCAAAAGAAAGAAAACCTTAAATATTCAACTAAAAACTGTTAGAACTGATACGTTCAGTAGAGTTGAAGATACAAGTCAATAGCATTTCTGTATACTAATAATGAACTATTAGAAATGACATTATTGGCCCAACACACACACACACACACACACACACACACACACACACACACATTTTTCTTTAATTTTAGAACAGAGTTACTAAATGACCCAGCATGGGCTCAAACTTCTGATCCTCAGCTGCCCAGCATGCTGGGACTATAGGCATGCACCACTATGCCTGAGTGACTTTCTCCAGTAGTAGGGCTTGAACCCAGGGACTCACACAAGTTAGGCAAGTTCTTACCACATTTCCAATCCCTTTTAATTTTTATTTTGAGACAGGGTCTTGCTAAATTGCCCAGTCTGGCTTCTGTGATCCTCTTGCTTCAGTCTCCCAAGTAGCTGAGATTACTGCACCCAGCTCAGGCAAGTAATTTTTGACAAAAGTGCCAAGGACACACAGTGAGGAAAATAGCCTCTCCAAATGGTGTTGGGAAAATTGTACATCATGTAGAAAATGAAATTAAACCATTATACCATATGAAAACTCAACTCAAAATGGATTAAAGGTGTAAACATAATACCCGTAACTACAGAAGTACTAGAAAAAAACACAGACATTCCATATTAATCTGAGCAATGATTTTTTTAATATAATCCTAGAAGCACAGAGAATGAAAACACAGTTACTAATCCCAGCACCCAGGAGGCTGAGGCAAGAGGATTGCTGTGAGTTGAAGGCCAACCTGAGTTCAAGCCCAGGCTGAACTGCATAGTAAGACCCTGTCTCAAAAAACCAAAAAACAAACAAACAAAAACTAAATTAGGATTAGGATTGAAAAAAAAAATAGGATTGCAAATATAAAACCTCCAAACAAAGGAAACAGCTAATAGAATAAAGAGACAATCTACAAATTTGGAGAGGCTATTTGTAAATTACACATCTGGTGAGAGATTACTACCCAAAACATTATTTAAAAATTATTAAAATTATTCAAAATTCAAACAAATCAATAGCAAGAAAACCAGCCAATTTAAAAATAAGCAAAAGACTGGTCCTAGTCTGTTTGTTGCTGTAACAAAATACTTGGTCTTTTTTCTTTCTTTTTTTATTTTTTTGGTACTGGGATTCAAACTCAGGATCTTGCCCTGGTTAGGCAGGCGCTTGTGCCACTGAGCTATGTCTCCAGTCTTAACAGTTGAGACTGGATAATTTATACAGAAATAAATTTACTTAGCTCACAGTTTTGGAGATCTAAGAGGATGGTGCCAACATCTGCTGGGCCCTGGTGAGGATTTTCGGGCTACCTCACAACAAAGCAGTTGGCACAATGGCAGGGCCACAGATGAGAAAGACAGAAGGTGAGACAGGAAGTCAGAGAGAAAGCCAAGGAAAGCAAATTCTCCTATAACAACCATTACTGTGGGAACTAACAAGAATTCAACCCTGCCTAAGGTGGTGCCTGACAACCTAATTACCTACTAGTATGCTCCACCTCCTAAAGATTCCACTTCAACACTGTCCCACTGGAGAGCAAGCTCCCAGGACAAGACCCCCTGGGGGACAGCCTAATGGTACCCAAACCACTGCAGACTTAAGCAGCCATTCCTCAAAGGGAAACACAAATGACCAACAGGGACATGAAAAATGTTCAGTGTGCACAATCATCAGGGCCAGGAATATAGCTCAGCAGCACAGTGCCTTCCTGGCCAGCACAAGGTCCTGAGTTCGATTCCCAGTGCCCACAAAACATAAATAAATAATCATCAGAGAAAAGCAAACAAACACCCATAATGAGACCTCATTTTACTCCTCATAAAATGGTTATTACCAAAAAGATACAAGATGCCAAATAAGGGTGAGGATGAAGAGAAAGGGAACCCTTACACACTGTCGGCAGGAATGCAAAGTACTGCAGTCATTGTGGGAAACGATGTGGACCTTCCTCACAAACGTAGAAAGAAAGTTCACTTCTGCAATTTCACTTGTGAGAGTATGTACACGTAATCTATGTATATGGGAATGTACAAGGTATAATAAAAAATACAGTGAATGGTCAAAAAATTTTGCTATAATAAAAGACACTTTACCATGAATCTCCCCCAAAATAACACCCCCTCGATGTGAACCTTGATCCCATTCTTCCTGCCATTTTCTGAAGCAGTTCCAGAAGTTTCTTGAGAGTCTTGCGTTGTGCTGCCATGTGCCTCCATGTTCTGAATCAATTCGAAATGTTTACCTTTCATGGTCATTTTGACTTTAAGGAAGGACCAGAAGTCACATGGAGGCAGATCTGGGAAGTAAAGCAGAGCTTGCTTTTCCACTGGCTGGCCCGGAGCAGCAGCATTCCCTATACGTCTATTACACCTTGAAAGAGGTAATAAGTGTGTTCAAAGCAAAGGGAGTAATTTGAGGGGGAATTAATGGTAATGCGCTTTTCACTGTAGTTTTTTAAAATTTAAACATTCACCATCTGGTGAATCAGCGTGTGTGTGTGTGTGTGTGTGTGTGTGTGTGTGTGTCTCCAAAGGAGGTGAAATCAATATATCAAAGATATGTGCATTCCCAATATTCATTGAAGCATTATTTTCAACGCTAAGGGATGGAATCAACCTAAAGGTTCATCCACAGATAAACGGATAAAGAAGTCATTGACTATATATAAAATCAAATACTATTCATTATAAAAAGAAGGCAATCCTGTCAGTTATGACAATGCAGCTGAACCTGGAGAACATTGTGTTCATTTAAGCAAGCCATCCACAGAAAGAAAAATATTGCATGATCTTACTCAAGTGAAATCTTAAAAGAGTTGAACTTATAGACGTGAAGGATAGCATAGTGATTATTAGCTCCCTGGGGAGGGAGGTTAGATGAATGGGGAGAAGTTCTTCAAAGGATACAGTTTCACTTAGATATAAGAAATAATTTGGGGGACACGTTATATACCATAATATGTAATGATATTGTATACTTGAAATTGTTGAAAGAATAAATTTTAAATGTACTCACTCAAAAAATGTCAAGTGTTTGAGGTGATAGGTTGTGGACCAGACTGACAACTGGTGGTCAACTTATAACCCCCAGCAGAACTGAGTAAGTGTGGTGCTGGTGTGGGAGGCCCAGCTGGGGACTGTTGCCCACAGCATAACAGGCAGAACTGGAGAAGGAGGCTGTTGGGAGCTGGTGGAGGCTGTAAGGAGCTGTTGGTTCTGTTGGAGGAGCTCGGCACACTGGCTTTCCTGATGAACTCGGCTGTTTTCATCCTCCGAGGAGCTCGGGACCTCGCTGGCACTGAGAATGGCTCTGGTTCACTTTGGGGGAGCTCTGGTCCTTACTCTGAGCATCACTTCCTGGCTCCGGAGGGAAACGTGGTGCACTGCTCAGTCTCCTGGAGAAGCTTGCTGCATTGGCTTCCCTGATGGGAACATGGCCATCTTGATCATCAGAGGAGCCCGGGACCTCACTGTTGCCGAGGATGGCTGTGGTACCTTTCAGGGTAGCTCTGGTTCTTCTGAGCATCACTTCCTGGCTCCAGTGCAGACCCCTCAGCCTGCTAGCACAGATCCTTCATCCCACTGGCACAGACTTCCTGGATTCCACCACTGACCTTTGGGCCTTCCCAGCACAGATCCGTTAAACAGGCCTGTGTGAGACATTGTCGTGGGCTCTGGGCCTCCAGTTGGGGTAGTGGGAGGCATTGTTATGGGCTCTAGGTCTTCAGCTGGACTCAGGCAGGACATTTCTGTGGGATCCAGGCCCTCAGCTGGATTCCTTGGTCGTAGTGTGTGGACAGATTTCCTGCACTTTCTTGTATATTGTTCTTTGGGTGACTATTATAAATAATCATATGAAGTATGTGTCCTGGATTATATATTGTTCCTCTTGCAAAGTAAGCCCCAAACCAACACAGTATGTTAATTAGCTCTAATGTATGGATGTGTATGAAAACATCACAGTGCAGGTCTCTCAGCGCCACCCTGAGGTCAGGACCCTCCTCAACAGTCGGGTCAGCATCTCCTCCCAATAGCATCGTGCTCCTCGAGAGCCCACCTGCTCTGGTCAGCCAGTGTACCTGACTCTGCTCCTCTGAGGGGCGCAACAGAGAGACAGGGTCCCACCCAGTGAAGCTGAATAAGTTGAAGTGGTCAACAGTGACTCTGGAAAAGTGAAGCCAAGAGCACATCACGGGCAAACAAAGATTAAAGAGCTGCTCACACCAGCTACAAACTCCCTTCAGTCTGTTTGACCTCAACTCCCAGCACCAAAGCAAACAAAAATAGGAACATGAAAAAACAAAGCAATAAGATGTCCGCAAAGATTCCCAACTCTCCCCAAACAGACCCAAGGGGCACCAACAGGAAATCAAACACCAGCCACCAAGCTGTATGAAATGATTCACACAGTCCTGCCGCCCCGAACCCCTGGCGGCAGCCACAGGACCCTCCCATCCGGCAGCATGAACCACCAGTGGCACCAACAGACCTAATCACTTTTACTAATAAAATCAACACTCTTTTTGCTAATAAAATCAATAAAAACTCTATAAAAAGACCACACCTAGTTAGTCATGTGAATGTGAATAATTACCGCCCAAATAGAAATATGAATATTATTCATACCAGTTAAAATTATTACAATAGTCACCAAGTTTATTTCATTAAATTAAAAGAAGTGTATATGCATGAATTTCTTTAAAACATTTCAGACATAAAGATGGCTGATTGGTGCAGAGTGTGCAAAATGTCATAACACTGGGGGTTTTTGCAGCCACAGGACACCCATGTCTTCAGAGAGTCAAGCCCGTACCACCAGTGCATGCACAAATTCAAATCAGAGCTACCCAGCAGCAGGACATACAAATTACAGCGCTAGGGTGAACACGTTAAAGAGGAAGACAGGAAACTCAGCAAGTACGAAGAAGACATAGCCCAAATGAACGACAGTGGCATAGTCATATAGAAGGACCAATATGATTAGGGACAAGCAAATTTTTAAAATGGAAGATCTGAGCAACACAATTTAAAACACGAAGGACAAATTTACCCAAGATATAGACTCCATGAAAAGTTGCAAAACACATATTCCAGGGGTAAAGAATTCTATAGGATTCATAAATAGCAGAAATGACCCCTCTGAACACGGTTTCAGAAACTGAGGAAAAAACAGAAATACGTGAAGCTCAGAGAAGCTTTTAAAATGAGAAGAGCGGGAAAATTCATGCGACCACTACTAGAGGACACCAAGACTAACCTAAGGCTAATAGAAGATGCACACATAGAATAAAAAGCATCTGTTACAGGCAGGGGATATAGCTCAGTGGCAAAAGCACCTGCCTGGCAAAGCCCAAGGTCCTGAGCTCAGTTGCTGGTACAAAAAACAAATCTGTTGCAGAAATCATAGCAGGAAACTTTCCAAGTATGAGAAAAGAACTCAAGCTACAGGTAAGTGAGACTTACGAGCGCCAAATAACTACAAAGAAAAAAAAGAAGCCTCCAGAGACAAGCAAAAAGATCACTTATTGCTGGGCATGGTGGCACATGCCTGTAATCCCAGCACTTGGGAGGCTGAGGCAGGAGGAGTTTGAGACCAGCCTGGGCTACAAAGTGAGCTCAAGGCCAGCCTGAACTGCATAGCAAGATCCTGTCTCAAAAAAAAAAAAAAAAAAAAAAAGGATCACTTACTTACTTTTATAAAAGTAAATCCACTATGATTACACAAACTTTAAAGGCCAGGAGAGAAGTGTTTCAAGCCTTAAAAGAAAACAACTTCCAGCACAGTCATGACTAATATATCTACTACATTAGATAATTAGATTATTATAATGTGATATAATTAGATGTAGCTAATATTGTTGGGAGCCCCTGGAACTGGAAATTGGTCGTATGTGTGAGGGGAGGACAGAGCCAGGGTGCCTCAAGCTGTCAAGATACCTGAGTCTTGAGAAACACATCCTGCCTGAACAAATCAGTCATTAGTTGCTAGGCAACCTTGCCTCTTGTGATACTAACTCTGCAAGAGTATAAATAAACACCCATACTGTTGTTGTTGTTGTTGGGTTCTCTTACCCAATAGGCAAGAGTTCGCCTGCACCTGATCCAGCTCTTGTTTCTTGTCTTTATTTTCCTCATCCCCTCCACTGTTCCTCCCTGGGCTACACCGAGAGACCAATACATTCCCTACATAATATATCCTGCAATTTTCTCCTTCAAAATTGATGGGGAGATAAGGACATTCCATGACAAAGAACGTCTTAAGAGATACATGAACATCAAACCAGCACTCCAAAAGATACTCAAGAATATTCTAGACAGAGATGATGCAGCCAATAAAGGATCTAACACCAATACCTCTTAAACTCTTCAGTGAAACTGAAAGGGAAGAAGTACCTCCAGACTCATTCATGGGAGCTAGCATTACCCTGATTCCAAAACTAGTCAAGGACTCAACCAGAAAAGAAAACTACAGATCAACTTCCAAAATGAACATAGACACAAAAATTCTCAGCAAGATACTGGCAGATAGAATGTAACAAATCATGGAAAAGATTATACATCATGACCAAGTAGATTTCATCCTAGGGACCCAAGGATGGTTTAACATATGCAAATCAATAAATGTAACATATCACAAAGACAGAGGCAAGGACAAAGATCACATAATCACATTAATAGGTGCAGAAAAACTCCTGATGAAATACAACATCCCTGGGTGATTTTTTTGAAAACCTTGAAGAGAGTAGATATAGAAGGACCTTATCTCAATCTGATAAAAACTACTTATGACAAACCACTGGCCAACATCGTATTAAATGGGGAAAAGCTGAAAGGTTTCCTGCTAAAATCAGGAACAAGTCTAGGATACCCACTTACACTACTCTTGTTCAATATAGTACTCAACACATTAGCCAGAGAAGTCAGGGAAGAGGAAGAAATAAAAAGGATCTCTACAGGAAAGGAAGAAGTTAAATGATCATTACTTGCAGAAGACATCATCTTTTATGTAAATTCTCCAAATATTCCACCAAAAATTAATGACAAATTTAGCAATATTGCAGGATAAAAAAAATCAATAGCCTTCCTATACACCAATAATGAACCTACCAAGAAAGAAATTAGGCAAATAATAACATTTACAATACCATCGAGAGAAACTAAATACCTAGGAATTAACCTAACCAAAGAAGCGAAAGAGCTCTACAGTGAAAACCACAGAACTCTGAAAAAGGAAAAGGAGATGGAAGAGAACAGCAGAAAACGAAAAGTTATCCCCGCCCCTGGATAAGCAGAACCAACTTTGTCAAAATGCCGTACTTCCAAACCTGACACATTAAGATTTAATGCAATCCCACTAAAAATGCTGACAATGTTCCTCACAGAACTACAGAAAACAACCCCAAAATACATTTGGAACCAGAAAAGACTCAGAACAGCAAATAGCAAAATCCTGGGTAACAAGAGCAAAGCAAGAGGCATCACAATCCCTCTGGCTTTGAGTTCATTACAAAGCATATTTTGAGTATATTACAAAGCTCAGTGATAAAAACAGCATAGTACAGACATAAAAAATGGACATGTGGACCAACAGAACAGAAGAGAGAATGAAACAACCCCCAACACATTCAGTTATCTGATCTCTGATGAAGGAACCAAAAAATATACACTGGAGAAGCCAAAAATATACACTAACCTCTTTAGCAAAAAGTCTGGGGAAACTGGCATCCACAATCAAAAGATTGAATCTTAGACCCATATCTCTCACCGTGCACTAAACTAAAATCAAAATGGATCAAAGAACTAAATATTAAAACAGAAACACTTAACCTGATGAAAGCTGAAATCAACAAAACTTTTGAAGACGTAGACACAGGGAAAGACTTTCTGAACAGAACCGCAACTGTACAAGAAATAGCATCAAGAGAATCAACAAATAGGATTATGTCAAATTAAAAGGCCTCCGCACAGCAAAGGAAACAACAGAATGAAGAGACAACCTACAGAGTGGGCAAAATTATTTTGCTAGTTATACCTCAGACAGAGGATTAATATAAAAAAATATAAAGAACTACAAAAACTTAAGCCCCTCAAAATGAAAGATCCAATCAAAAATTGGCCAGCTGAAAGGAATAGATACTTAACAGAAAAAGATATACAAATGCCCCATACATATATGAAAATATTTTCAACATCACTGGCCATTAAAAATGCAAATTCAAACAACCCTGAGGTTCCCTGACTCCAGGAAGAAGGCCTGTCACCAAGAAATGAGATAATAACAAATACTGACACAGCTATGGTAAAAAGAAACCTCCCTTCTACACTGCTGGTGGGAATGTAAACTAGTACTACCGCTATGGAGATCAGTATGGAGATTCCGCAGAACTCTAAAACTAGAAATTCCATTTGACCAAACTGTGCCTTCTTCCCAAAAGAGTTAAAGACATCATATTGTAGTGATACATGATACCCATGTTTATAGCAGCACAATTCGTAATAGCTAAGTCTTGAAAGCAATCTGTATGTCCACCAACATACGAATGTATAAAGAAAATGCGGTATTTATACCCAAGAAAGAGCTCCTGTGCTAGGAAGGATAAAGTTGAGTCATTTGGAGCAAAATGGATGCACCTCGAATCCATAATATCAAGTGAAATAAATCAGACACATGAGTTTAAATATTGCACAGTTTCACATACATTAGAAACCCAAAGTATAAGCAAATTAAAAGGCAAAAATAAAAGATATTTAAAAGGAAACAGGGAGATAGATCTTTGGCAAAAAGGAAAGAGATCAAGAGATGTTGAGAGTCACAGGGGGGACAGGAAGGGATGTAAAAGGAATTAAGATGTGTCTTATACATGTAACAATTATCCACAAGGAATGTATTCATTATGGTCCACAAACATGTACTAATAAAAAAATCACATTATGTCACAATTAAATATTTAAATTAAAAAATCAGTTGTCCAGCCAGAAATATAGCTCAGTAGCACAAGTGCCTGCCTGGCAAGCACAAGGTCCTGAGTTCAGTACCAACAACAACAAAAAAATCAGTTGTCTCTATACACTAATAATGTGATATCTGAAAGTGAAATTTGAAAAGCAATCTCTTTTATACTAGCATAAAAAAGGATAAAACACTTAGAATCAAACTTAAATTTAGCCAGGCATGGTGGCACACACCTGTAATCCCAGCATTCAGGAGGCTGAGGCAGGAGGATCATTGCGAGTTCAAGACCAGCCTGGACTACAAAGTGAGCTCAAGACCAGCCTGAACTGCATAGCGAGACCCTGTCTCAAACAGATACATAAATAAATAAATAAATAAATAAATAAATCTTAAATTTAACTAAGGAAGTAAAGGACCTATACACTGAACATTACAAAATATTGCTAGAATTTTTTTCAGAAGACATGAGCAATTCAGCCTTTAAGGAGAAGGTAATTCTGTCATTGGTGACAACAGAAAGGAGGCTGGAAGACATTCCCAGTGAAATAAGCTACACACAGAAGGGTAAATAGTTCCATTTATGAGAATCCTCTAAAACAGTCAAAGTCACAGGAGCCAAAGCTAGAATGGTGGGTGCCAGGCACTGGAGGGTGGGGAAGAGAAATTTCTAACCAGTGGGTATAAAATTCCAGCTACTCCAGGTGGGGATACAGCTCAGTGGGATAAGCGCCTGCCTAGCAAGTGCAAGGTCCTGAGTTCGATCCCTGGTACCACACACACACACACAAAAAAAAAAAAAAAACAGATGAATAAGTTCTTAGAGATGTGCTGTACAACACTGTACCAACAGATAACAATACTACATTATACATTTGAAAGCTGTTGAGGGGGTATATCTCACATTAAGTGTTCTTACCCCAATAAATCATATAAAAGAAAGAAAACCAAGACTAGAAAACAGCCAGAGACCAGAGACGAAGAGCTGAGCTGGCCTCAGCGGGCTGCAATACAGGAGAACATGGTGTGGGATGGTGGGAAAGTTAACCACTTCCACCATGACAAGGAGTTAATCCAGCACTGCGGTCCTTGAGGTTTCTGTGTGAGTGTATTATTTGTGAAGGTTCTGACAAGAAAACTGGGAGAATGAATGCGACAGCTGTAGGAACATTGAATTTGGAGGGGACAGGTCAGCAAAGCGGTTACCGCTGTGACAAGAACAGGGACAAGGACAGTGACCTTACCTGGCTGTGTGAGGAGCTGATGCTGACAACAGACATTCCGTGAAACACATAGACAGCACCCCGGTTCTCCTCCTCTCCGGGGGCCCCGATGGCCATGTCTGTCAGCTTGTCCCCGTTCACGTCACCCAGCATGGTCATTGCTGCCCCAAAGCGGCCCCAAGGATGGCCCTGCTCGCCTTGCAGAAGAGCCTCACACTTCCACCGAGCCCTCTGCTGAACAAAACCAGTGTCGGGCCCCACAACAGGCAAACCTGCCACCCACACCTAGAACCCCAGCCCAGGTCCCACAGCCACTCACCCCCTTGGGCAGGGGACACACGGACACCCGGCCCCCTCGGTTGGGCGTGTAGTAATGTGGGGCCCCGATGAGGACCAGGTCAGTGGTGCCATCCACGTCCACATCCACAGAGCAGAGGGAGGCCCCGAAGTAGGAGCCAACCTGAAAGAGATGAGCCAGGGTCTCATACGCCTTCCCATCCAAAGTGGGATGGAGACGTTTTCTTTCTGGGAAGGAAAAATCATGCCTGCCGAGGAAAACCTTTTGGGGAGCATGTGCTCCTTAGGTGATTTATTATAAATCCTTTGAATGTGCCATAAGCTGGAGGAGCATATTTATAGACTCAGGGGGTGGCGGCTGGGATTTACTCCAACAGAAAAACCTAGCAGAGCAGACAGAGTACCCTTTCAAAATAATGGGAATCTGAAGGGGAGGGTGGTCAAGGCTAGCAGTCTGACTAACAAAGCATTGACCAGTTGGTTTAAAAATAATAATTGCTACTCAGAAGTGTTTTGTGTGAGATTGAGAAATAAGGTCTGCCCATCAGTATAAAAAAAAAATTTAAATATAGCCAATGTCAATATGTAGAATTCATCCACAGGGTTCCTCCATTTAATTACCCATTCAACAAACAAGGGTCTGTTATTTGCCAAGCATGAGGCTGGGTGGTAGAAACACACACAGAAAAAGATAGATAAATAGGACAGTTCTTAACCTGGGGAACTTCTAGGAAGAAAAGCTAGAAAGGACATTACACCACGGCTCACAGCAGTATGACCCCTGCCCCGTACCCCGCTGAGGGGGGGACCAACTGATAAACCCCCTAAAGTCATTTAGGCTCCATACTAAAGTCAGTAGGGTTTCTATTGTGTTTAGGTCATGTTTACTGGGTTGCATTTCACATATAAGTTCAGTCTTCACACAGTGCATAGCTGTCACAGCACGTAAGGTGATCTGACCATCACCACAGTCAAGTTACAGAGCAGTTTCATGTATCCCAAAATATTCCCTCAGGGTCATCACAGTCAGCCTTTCCCCAAACCACCAATCCCTGGAAACCACTAATCTGTCTTCTGTCCCAATAATTTTGCCATTTGCAGAGTGGTTGTATAAATGGGATTTTATAATATGGAGCCGTATGGAACTGATTTCTATCACTTAGAGTAATGCAGTCCAGATTCATCTATGCTGTGGCATGTGTTGGCAACCAATATGTATTCCGTTATAAAAGCATTCCACAGTCTGTTTGTTTGTTTGTTTGTTTTTGTCTTTTTGAGACAGGGTCTCCCTACGCAGTTCAGTCTGGCCCTTGAGCTCGCTTTGTAGCCCAGGCTGGTCTCCAACTCCCAAACGACCCTCCTGCCTCAGCCTCCTGAGTGCCGGGATTACAGGCGGGCGCCACCGCGCCCGGCTCCACAGTCTGTTTGTGCGTTCCCTGGTTGCAGGAAATTTGCGTTGATCATGAACAGACATGGAATTATTTCAACATTTAAAAAATTAGTGTGCTCCTATTGGCTATGTATAGATTGAATACTAATTCTGGATACAGGTAGACTCAGCTCGATAGAGATCAAACATAATTGTTTATTGTTGTTTAAAAGGTTGAGGACACAGAATCCTCAAAGCCAAAGCCGATCCCTTGATTCTTCAGCTTAAACCCTGTGAAGGGTTCCAGTGCGGCTCCGCCACACGCTGCCTCCCTCAGCCTTTCCTGGAGTCGGGGG
>PVLD010020831.1:0-12559 GCA_004027595.1 Dinomys branickii | reverse complement strand
TAACCTAAAGACGGTGCTCTGAAAGCCCAGTGCTCCCACGGGCCCACCTCCCTTCCCGCCCCCCAGCCCTGAGCAGGGGCTGAGCCCTGCGCGGAATTCCTCGCTGTGAGCGTATTTTCCCCAGTATTAGGGGGTGAGCCCAGGCCTTCCCACCGAGCTACATCCCCAGTCCTTTTTTATTTTTCATTCTGAGACAGGGATTTGCTCAACCGCTAAGTGGCCACGGCTGGGCTTAAATCAGTGATCTTCCTGTCTCGGCCTCCCAAAATGCTGGGATTATAGGCATTTGTACCACACCTGACTAATGAAAATGCAATTTTGAAATTTCTGTGTTGACAGCTATCTGGCAGAAAGATGCAGCAGGGTCTGTCCCGGTGGAGTACACACCACCACATCCTTGTCCCTTCCCAAAGGAGCAGAGGCCTTTCTCCGCTTACCCAAGTACGCATCGTTCATGTCTGAATTCACTCTGGTTTTGTTCATGAAGATGACTTTTCCCCTTGATGTATGCAGAAAAGCTCCCCCGGCCCAGTCAAAGCTGCCCACAGAGCCCAGGAGGGAGCCATCCTGGGAAAAGGAGTTGAACAGAATTCATGAAGAAAAAGTGACCACAGCTACCCATCAAAGAGGTGCCTCCTCCCCGGCCCAGAAGCCATCACGAAGAGTCCCCCCCACCCCTGCACCTCCCCTTCGGCTTCTTCTTGTTCCACAACCACCCCAAGTCAAGCAAGGGCCACTTACAGAGGTAATGGCTGCGCTAAAGCCTTCCTGAGACATCTCATGCTCAAAGGAGCTGGTACTTCCAGTCTGAGTACCTGGGGGCAGGAGAAGTTGCTAACATTAAAGAAAGCAGAGGGGGAGAAAAGAACAAAATCTGCAGAGGAGCTCAGAAAAGGAGACTTGGGTGGGTGCTGAACTGTAAGGGACGGCGACTCTTAGCATATCATTTGAAGATAGAATAATTCTAGTCTTAGTGCAAGCCTCAAAATGTGTCTTGAGAAACATCTCAGAGAGCCAGGCATGGTGGCACACACCTGTAATCCCAGCACTTGGGAGGCTGAGGCAGGAGGATTGCTTTGAGTTCAAGACCAGCCTGGGCTACAACATGAGCTCAAGACCAGCCTGAACTGCATAGCAAGACCCTGTCTCAGAAAACAAAATGAAAGAAAGAAAGAAAGAAAGAAAGAAAGAAAGAAAGAAAGAAAGAAAGAAAGAAAGAGAAGAAAAAACCTCCCGGAGAGGTTGTAAAGAGTTAACTTTGCAGTCCTGACTTTGCCCTGGAATGCTTCTCCAAAGACAAACCTTGCCTGGGTTGTTTCATCCCTTCTCCCGCCCTAGATAAACACTATAACAGTAAACGAAATGTGTGGTTATCTAAAGGGAGACATACAGAACAGAGTACAGAAAGTATATATCATCATGGTGGGGCTCATGGCTGGAGCCTGACCCAGTCACATGGCACAAGGAAAACAACTGTGGCCAGGGCTACAACATTCCAATCTTTTACCATGGAAATTATATAAGGTGGGAACAAAGGCAGTTAGGGGCCCACATTCCTGACCTGCAAGTCAAGGCTGAGTGTTGACCAGTCCAAATTAATAAAACTGTGTTTGTTCTAAATAGAGTTCTTTGGTCTCTTGCGGAATTGACCCCAATTTTTGCTGTAACAGAACTGGAAAGCATACGCCCCCTCAAGGGACTGCAGCCCCTGCAGCTCGTTTCTATCAAGTGAGAATGTGGGCCTCAAGGTGTCTGATCTTCCAGCTTTTCAAGGGAAAACACAAACACAGATTGTACAGGAAAGTCCCCAATTTCTAAATTCTTTCATTCAGTAAACATTTATTGAAGCCAGGCATGGTGGTGGACACCTGCCATCCCAGCTACTTGGGAGGCTGAAGCAGGAGGACTGCAAATTTGAGGCCAGCCTGGGCAATTTTGAGACTTACCCTCTTCTCAAAAAAGTGAAAAGTAAACAGGGGTAAGGTTGTAGTTCAGTCCCCAGATCCCAGGATTATGTAGAAAGAGAGAGAGTGCCCAAAAAATGTATACACATTTCAGGGAAAAAAAAACTTGCATAAATATTTTAATACTTTTCTCTATGGAGGATCCCTTATTACACTGTCAGCCCTTAGAGAAGAAATTGAAAATGCATATATAGCAGTCTCAGTGACCATGGTTACCCGAGCAACAGTTCACTACACTGATAAATATCTGGGAGCTCCTGGCCACCACTTTGAGCACCTCGTGTAATTGGAGAGGCCAGAGGTAACTTGCACTACTCTCATGATGTTGCAATAAATTTAGTATTAAAATATTTATACAAGTTTTTCTTTTCCTGATGCGTGCATACATTTCTTTTTGAGACAAGGTCCTGTTCTGTAGTTCAGGTTGGCCTTCAACTCACTATGTAGCCCAGGCTGGCCTCAAATTCATGGCGATCCTCCTGCCTCAGCCTCCTGAGGGCTGGGATTGCAGGCATGCTCTACCACAGCCAGCTGTATACATGTTTTGGTAGAATATATTTTTTTAAAGTTTATGGAGCGCTCTCTGTGTGCTAGGCACCATTCTCAGCAAACAAATGCTGACTACACGTCCACATCTGGGGAGAAAGACTGTGTGGGATTTGACTCCCCCACACTTCAATTTATCAGTCTAGATGCTCTGATTTCAAAGGAATTGACTAAGCAAAGCCCAGGTGACTGGGAGAGGGGAGATGCTGAGGTTCAAAATACTGAGGCTTAGGAGGGCCTGGTCAGTGTCTGGAGCTCCTCAGGAATCGCCACTGCCCCTACTCACCCTCAATGGCAAAGATCTTTTCCTGAAGCTGATTCTGAATGGTCTTCAAAGCGTCAAAGTTATTCACCTGGAACACATGGTCATTAGATGGTGCCGATGCAATGGTATGCAGTTCTTGGCGGTTTCTGTAACTTCTGAAGGCATCTCCCACCTGTTACGGAAGAACAAAGGACAAATCAGATACTACCTGGGAGTAACAGTAGCATCTATGAAGAAACTTCCTTAGGAAAATAATCTGAAATGTTATTTGACAGATGAGAAAATATACCAGACAACCTTGAGACAAGGCTGACAAGTACTGTGTGGTCGAGCAGGTTGTGCACTGAGCAAGGAGCACTGGGGACTTAAACTTGGCTTTTGATCCATTTGCTCTGTCAGGCACGCTGGTAGCGGCTGAGCTCCGCCCCCGCAGAGGAAAGAGAGCCTTTTCTCGGTATATCAAGGTGTTTCTTACATGCCAAGCTGATGGAGACCACTATGAAGCAGACCTGAGCAGGACTTAAAATTAATCAATTGGCTTTTCATGTTCACTTGTGAATCTGTCCAAGACCTAGGCTCCTTATCTGGAAATGGTAGACTCATATTAAGTGAACCTCTGTGAGTCATTAATCCTTACTAAAACCTGTAGTGGTGGATGAAGCAGGAAAGCCTCAAAGGATAAGACAAGATCACAGCCAAGGACACCTGGATCAGATTTCAACTGGATAAAGACTATAGCCTCAGGCATCTCATTCTTCAGTGGATTAACCTAATACCTTCCTTAGAGAAGTCCTTGAGTGGTTCTGCCCTTCTTGTGTGCTCCCCTCCCTTCTTCTGATAACCAAATAAATATGGGTGACCCAGAGAAGGTCCTGGTCTTAGCCCTGAAAATCTGGAATTCTGTGAGAGGGCTTTGATCCTCCTGGAGCCCTGAAATCATTCCTTTTGCCTCTTTTTATTTAGCCTTCCGCATACACTCATTCAGGAGATTGCGGACCTGATCAGCCATGATAACTAAGGGACATCATTAACCCCACACCAAGCTATGGGACATGAGGTTACTTTTTTTATGTCACACAAGTGCTGGGGCAGTTTGTCTATACTGATGATGCTAATCCTTCACCTCTTCCTGTGCCCCAGCCCTTTCCCCAGAATTTCACGTGTCGTCCTGCTCTGAACGAAGCCACCTGCCTGACTCATTCGGAAAACTATCCCGTGGGCCTGTAAACTTACTATTGTCACGTGGTACTGGGAGTTGAACCAAGGGCCCTCACACTGAGCTACAGTCCCAGCCTGTTCTATTTTATTTTTGTTTATTGCGGGGGAACAAGATCTCACTAAGCAGTAAGTTGCTCAGGCTGAGTTCAAACTCATGATCCTCCTGCGTCAGCTGCCCAGACCTCTGAGATTACAGGCTTGCGCCACCAGGCCTGGCTTTCCTTACTATCTTTTTGTTGTTGTTGTTGTTTTCAGACAGGGTCTCACTATGCAGTTCAGGCTGGCCTTGAGCTCACTTTGTAGCCCAGGCTGGTCTCAAACTCACAACGATCCTCCTGCCTCAGCCTCCCATGTTCCTTACTATTTTAAGCCACTGAATTTTGGAGTAATTTGCTATACAGCATCACAGTGACATCAGCCAAGTGATACGGATCTGTGGGGGCTACCAGGAGCCCTGACCTCACTATGATTTTACCACTATTTGCAAATTAAGGGTGGGGGTATCCCAGCAGAAGAGGCACATTTCCTACCCCAATGACGTAGCGAATGATGCCCCGTCTGTTTGCCTCAGGGATGACATCATCATAGTTCAAAGGGTCACTGTACTTCTGTCCGTCTGTGATGACAACCAGGATCTTGACCGCGTTCTCCCGGGCCCCACTGGCACTGTGAAACAGTTCTCTTCTGTCAAATGCAAGTGGACAGAGATGCCATGAGAGCTGGGGAGGGAATGTCGGCGATGTCACAGACAGGCACAGCCAGTGTCTGTCCCCCCTGAGACTTAATGCTGAGATGTGACGGCTCCCCCGCTCCGTGGAAAGGCAGTGGAGGAGGAGAGAAGGGAGAGAAAGGGAAAGAGAGCTTTCGTGGGCTGTATGTGCTTTTGCATAGTTTTATATCTTCAAATGAATAGGGTGACTTTTAAGTTGAGAAATTTTCACGCAAGAAATAGGCTCAATTAGGCTTTCGCTGACTCTGCCCTAGAATATCCCACAATACCTCGCTGGCTCCTCTTTCTGCCTGTGTCCCAGCCCGCCCTACCTTGGACACACACTGAAATCAGAGTGAAATTTCCGAAACAAGATGCGAGGTCTCCCTACAGCTTAGAGCCATCCATCCATCCATCCCCACCCCCGCAGAGCCGCCTCTGGAGGCCTATACTCAACCCGTTTCCTTTCCCCTTCCCTCGCCTTCCCCTTGAGTTTCCCCTTTGACTCCCCTGCGTGTTTCTTCCTGGACACCGGGAAGACGGTTCCTCCTTCAACCCTCTGCTCACGCTGCTCCCCACCCCCAGAAGTAGGCTTCACCCCAGCCCTTTCTGAGCCACTTCCCTTATCCTTCAAAGCCTTGCTAAAAATATATCCTCCTCTTCCCATCCCCCAGCAAAGAGGAGAGAACTCACGTTACTTTGCGGATGCCTGTGGCCGTGTACGTCAGCCCGGTCAGCTGTTTTATTGGGTTTACCCAATATCTGGGATCAGGGTTTTTCTTGAAATCACTGAAGGTGAAATGAGTCCGGAAATCATCCGAGTACTGCATCAGAGAGAACTGGGAACCGGGCCCTTGGCGTTACCCTGGGGAAGGCGCCCCTCCTCCCCAGCCAGCCCTCCGTAAAGTATGAAACACAGGAATGTCCAGATTCCCTCTCTACAGCTTGCACTCTTCTCAGTACTAGGACTCAGCAGGAGAAGGTGCACGGGCTCATGTCCCATGCCCACCCCCACCTATTAACCAGCACTGTCTGTTTTATCAGGGCTGAGAGGAGGTTAAGGCTGCATCGAAACAGCAGAGAACTGTGAAACAACACAGCAACCAAGGTGACAGTGTGACGGAGACCACTGCAAAGCAGCCCTGAGCAGGACTTAAATTAACCAATTGGCTTTTCATGTTTACTTGTGAGTCTGTCCAAGATCTAGCCTCCTTGTCTGGAAATGGGTGGTGGACTCATAGTAAGTGAACCTCCGTGAGTCACTAATCTCTACTAAACCTGTAATGGCAGACGAAGCTGGAAAGCCTCAAAGGATAAGATCACAGCCAAGGCCAGGCGTGGTGGCGCACACCTGTAATCCCAGCACTCAAGAGGCTGAGGCAGGGAGAATCGTTCTGAGTTCAAGACCAGCCTGGGCTACAAAGTGAGCTCAAGGCCAACCTGAACTGTATAGTGAGACCCTTTCTCAAAAAGAGAAAAAAATAAAATAAAAAGGATCACAGCCGAGGGCACCTGGATTCATCTCAACTACATAAAGACCATTGCCTCAGGCATCTCTCTCCTGGGTGGATTAACTTAATCCTTATTAAGGATTAATTTAATACCTTACTTAGAGAAGTCCTTGAGTACTTCCCTCCCTTCTTCTGATAACCAAATAAATCCAGCCACCCAGAGAAATTCTTGGTCTTAGCCCCGAGAGAATCTTGAATTCTGTGAGAGACTTTGATCCTCCTGGAGCCCTGAATTCATTCCATTTGCCCCTTTTGATTTAGCCTTCACCGTACACCCATCTGGGAGACTGTGGACCTCATTCCCCAGCCTCACAGGGACTGCTCCTGACTTCCCCATTGGTGCTCACCAAGGTTTTAGACCTTTGGAATTGGTCCATCACAGTCGAGACAAACTCCTTCATCTTCTGGAAGTCGAAATCGTGGATGCTACCAGAGCCATCGATCAAGAAGGCAATGTCACTCTCCTGCTGAGGACACCCTGGAGAGGAAGCAGAGAAGAGCACAAAGTAACCAAGGGCTTGCTGCACATCCGTTGCTTGTCAGCTCTCAACTGGACAATGAGGAAAGGTGAATAGGAGTCCACCTAGGCTGCACGCTCAATAAAAACATAGACTTCCTGGGCAACAGCAAGATGGCTCGACCAGAAGCCCTTCGTATTCACCCACCCCACAAAGACAGCCAAAACAACCAACCACCAACTGTGGGATGTGATCAAAACTTACGGTGAATGTCTAAATTTTTTAATATATTACAATAAAGACATATTGACCTTAATGCCCCGCCGAGTACCCCCGCTCACTTCAGATACACTTATCCCATCCTTCTTCCCACTTTCCGAAGCAGGTCTGGGAGTGCTCTTTCATGAGAGTCTTTAGCTGCACTGTTATAGCTGCTTGAGTGTCCTGAACTGATGCAAAATACTTACCTTCCGTGGTCATTTTGACTTTGGGGTAAAGCCAGGAGTCATACAGTGCCACCTCTAGTGAATAAGGTGCATGAGGACACATCACGATGTTTTTACGAGCCTACCTTTCTGCTGGGTGCAGCCTTCACCACATTTTGTACCACACCACCACGTTTTTTTTTTTGTTTTTTTGGGGGGGGTTTTTTTTGCAGTACTGGGGATCGAACTCAGGACCCTGCACTTGCTAGGCAAGCGCTTATTCCACTGAGCTATATCCCCAGCCACCACCACGTTTTTAAGCACACCTCATAAAGACACAAAAGAGGACTTCCACAACTGCCTCAGAATGTGGCAAAAAAAAAAAAAACAATAAGTGTGTTTGACAGAAGAGTGCATATTTTGAGCGAAATTAATAGTAATGACTTTTACTCTAGTAAGTCTTTAAGATTAAACGTTCACTATACATTTTTATCACTCTTCATATCTTCTGAGGAAAGGAACTAAAGGAGAGGGCCAGAGTCCATCAGAGGAGTGGTAGAAACTTCACAGAGCACAGAAGTATGGGGCCATGCACAACGGGAGGGGATCTCTACTTCCCCCACCCCTTCCCCCACTGAGGCGGGGCAGGTGAGTGAGAGGACCCCATCAGCCAACCACCACCACCACCACACCTGTCCTTCCCCCACCGGGGTCCACTGCAGACTCACAAGCACTCAGCCCTAAAGAAGGAGCCCATACTGTGGCCCAGCTGGAGGCCTGTGCAGCTGCTGCTCCTGGGAACCAGAGCCACTGCTGGCCTCTGTCCTGCTCTGTGAATGAGTGAATGTTGTGGTTTGGGTCTAGATGCCCCCAGCAAAGCCCCTTCCAGTCATAGGTGGGGCTTTCCAGAGGTGGCTGGATTGGGAGTGTTCGAGGCCGGGATCAAGGATGTGTGATTACTAAATTAGTCCACTGATCGGTTTGGTATAGTTTTGGGTAGGACTGAGGGTGTGTGGGCACTGCCTGCCCTAAGAACAGGCAGCCCGGATATGATATAAGGGACAGCAAGAGGTCGCAGCCTGGTGCTCACTGCTTCCTGTCCTCTGCCTCCCCTGCTTTGAAATGGACTGTTTCTCCACTACGGTGCCCTCTGCCAGGCCACCCTGCCCCGGAGACAGCCAATTATGGGCTGAAACCTCTACGAACTGTGAGCTCAATAAGCCTTTCCTCCTTTAACTTTTGAGTGTTGGGTATTTTGTCTCAGCAACAAGAAAAGTTACTAGGACAGATTTTGGTACCAGAGAGATGGGGTCGTTGCTGTGACTGTACCTGACCCTGCGGTTCAGGAGCCTTTGGAACTGACTTGTGGGAAGAGATTGGAAAGATTTGGAGAAGCTGGCTGAAGAAACAGCCCTAGGATGCCTTAAATTGTACTTAATGGGCGATTCTGATCAGAGCTCAGAAGAGCAGAACGCAGATAAAAATGTTGGTGGCAGAGACCAAGCTCGGGAGGTTTCTGCTGGGAAGAACGACTGCATCGGCTGTTGGACTCTGGATAATGTGTGTTGTGCCTTGGCAGAAAGTTTGTCTGCATTTTGCTCATTTCCAGAGACTGTGTGAGACTGTGATTTCAGTGGTGGACTAATTAATCAACCACCACTAATTAACCTTGCAGAAGAAATTTCAAGGTAGTCTAATGTTGAGGTGGTGGCATCACTACTGCTGGGGGCTTTTAGCCAGATCTGTGTTAAGAATCAAAAACAAAGACTCCAGCCCATCCAAGTATGGTGGCACATGCCTGTAATCCCAGCACTCGGGAGGCTGAGGCAGAAGGATCCTTGCAAGTTTGAGACCTGCCTGGGCTACAAAGTGAGCTCAAGTCCAGCCTGAACTGCATAGTGAGACCCTGTCTCAAAAAAGAAGAAGAAGAAGAAGAAAGCAGAGACCCCAGCAGAATGATTTAAAACATTGTGAGTTTGGCCAGAAGAGGAAGCTCCAGTATACCTGTAGATTGCAAAGACAGAGCAGAGGAAAACTTGGTTGCTGAGAAGAAAGAGGACAAGAGAAAAGGTGACCTGAGGACATGACAAGAACCACCAGGACTCCACCTTTTGCAGCCTCAACATTGCAAAGGAAAAGGTCTTGTTTTGACAAGAGAGCCCCAGTGCACCATGTTACAGAACAGCAGCACCCTAGGAAAGTTATGGTTCATAGTCATTCAACCCTACAGCCAAGAAAGAAGGCAGCCTGACTACTGCTCCAGCTGGCAACAGACCTTGGCATCATCCATGTGGTGCTGGTTTTCGGTGCATGCAAGTCCCAAATAAGAGAGGGCCCGCTAGACAATCAGCTGATTTCTCAGCAGAAACTCTTCAGGCCAGGAGCACATGGAAAGAGGTATTCAAAAAGCTGAGAGGGGAAACCCCTGGGGGCCAACAATACCACCTCTGGCAAAGCTGTCCTTCAGAAATGAAAGAGAAATAAAATCTTTCTCAGACCACCAAAATCATGACCGCTTTACCTGCCTTACCAGAAACGCTTAAGGGAGTTCATTCCACATAAAAAGACACTAACTGCCATCATGAAAATACATGAAAGCATAAAATTCACTACTAAAGGTAAATACTTAGTCAAATCAAAAAAAATAAAACCACATTGTGACAGCTCTCTGTAAATCAGACAGATCTGATATGAACATTGGAAGGCAAACCGTGAGAAGTACCAGTAACTCCACTATGTGTTAAGAAATAAATAAAATATGTAAATTGTGACACCAAAATATAAATCAGGACAGAGGTTAAAGTCGACAGTCATAGGCTGGGGAGAAAGCTCAATGGTAGACCGTTAGCTAGCATGTGTCAGCCCCGACACTGCACAAAAAAAAGGTACAGCTAAAGACAGGGTTTTGGCAGGGTGTGGTGGCCACACCTAGAAGATCATAAATTCAAACTTAACTCTGGGGGACTTAGTGACTTAGGAAGATCCTGTGTGAACATAAAAAACAGGGTAGGAGATGTAGCTCAGTACAAAGGCCATGGACTTAATCCCCAGCACTGTAAAACCAACCAACCAACAAACAAAATCATGGCAAATCTGAACAGGGCAGTAAGAAGATTGAATCACTAATGGTTTCCTATCAAAGAAAAGTCAAGGACCACATGGCTTCACTGCTAAATTCTGCCAAATATTTAAAGAAAAATCAGTACCAATTCTTTTTAAATTATTGTATGAAACTGAAAAAGAGGGAAATCTTTAAATTCATTCTATAAGGCCAGCATCACCCTGCTGCCAACGAGAGGAAGGAGGAAGGAGGAAGGAAGGGAGGGAGGGAGGGAGAGAAGGAACAGGCCCACCTGATAAACATAGATGCAAAAATCCTGAACAAAATTCTAGCAAACCAAGTCCAACAGCAGACTCAAAAAAGATCATTCACGCTGACCAAATAGCATTTGTCGCAGAAATACGGGGATAGTGCAACATGCATCAATAAAGATGATTCACTGCATTGCCATAGTGAAGGACCAAAATTATGTGACCGCTTTAGTAAGTGCAGAAAGTGCCTTTGGCAAAATTTAACATCCCTTCATGTAAAAGCTTTCAAAACAGTAGGCATAAAAGATACCCACGTAGACCAGGCATGGTGGCATACATCTATAATCCCAGTACGTGGTAGGCTGAGATAGGAGATTTACCACAAGTTTGAGGCCAATCTGAACCATACTGTGAGAGCAAGGGCAGCCTGAACTACATAACGAGACCCTGTCTCAAAAACAAACAACAACAACAAAACCACATCAACACAACACAGTAAGGTCAAACCAAATGGAAAATCTGACAAGCTGACCTCCTGCAACATACTGAATGGGAAAATGCTTGAATCATTTCCTCTAACATTGGAAACAAGACAGAGGTTCATGTTCAGCCCACTGACTCAGGAAACATTTGCCAGAATAATTATGCAAGAGTAAGAAACTAAGGACATTTGAACTAGAAAGGAGGAAGTCTGCTGGGCGTGGTGGCGCACGCCTGTAATCCCAGCATTCAGGAGGCTGAGGCAGGAGGGTCGTTGTGAATTTGAGACCAGGCTGGGATACAAAGTGAGCTCAAGGCCAGCGTGAACTGCATAGAAATAAATTTAACTAAGGAAATGAAAGATCTCTATTCTGAAAATTATAAGACACTAATGAAAGAAATTGAAACTGAACACAAAAGTAAATATTTAGCATTCATGTATTAGAAGAATTAATATTGCTAAAAGGACCATACTATTGAGATAGGAGATTGGGATGTGGCAAAAGTAGGCTGGGGGTGACACCCAGAGTGGTGGCACACTCCTGTAATCCCAGCACTTGCGAGGCTGAGGCAGGAGGATAGTTGTGAGTTCCAGACCAGCCTGGGCTACAAAGTAAGCTCAAGTCCAGCCTGAACTTTATAGCAAGACCCTGTCCCAAAAAGATAGATAGATAGATAGATAGATAGATAGATAGATAGATAGACAGACAGATAAAGCAAACTGATTTTTGACAAAAGAGCTAAGAGCACACACTGAGGATCACCCTCTTCAATAAATATCTTTGAGGAAATTGCATATCCACATACAGAAGAAAGAAGATAGATCCCTACCTCATAGTATATAGGAAAATTGACTCTGAAGGGGCTCAAGGCTTACATGTATGGCCCCAAACTACAAAGGTACTAGTAAAAAATGCCTGACAAAAAAGTATAAAATTAGTAATAAGAAAACAACACAGAGGAAATACTTCATGATCTAGGTTGGGACAAGAATTTTTTGGATAAGACCCCAAAAGTATAGGAAACACATTCGAAAGAAACAAATTAAATTATCACAAACTAAGATGCTTCTTTTTTTTTTTTTTTTTTTTTTGAGACAGGGTCTCGCTGTGCAGTTCAGGCTGGCCTTGAGCTCACTTTGTAGCCCAGGCTGGTTTTGGACTCACAACAATCCTCCTGCCTCAGCCTCCCAAAGGCTGCGATTACAGGCGTGGGTCACCACTCTGGGTATCAACTCCCAGTCTATTTTGCCACACCCCAATCTCCTATCTCAATAGTATGGTCCTTTTAGCAATATTAATTCTTCTAATACATGAATGCTAAATATTTACTTTTGTGTTCAGTTTCAATTTCTTTCATTAGTGTCCTATAGTTTTCAGAGTAGAAATCTTTCACTTCCTTGATTAAATTTATTCGTAGGGACCCATTTTTTAACTATTGTAAGTGGAATTGTTTTCATGGCTTCTTTTTCCCATAGCTTACTGTTAACATATAGAAACATTGCTAAAAAAAAAACCCTGATGATTTTTAAATGTTGATTTCATTTCCCACAACTGTACTGAATTCATTTATTTGTTCTAACAGTTTTTGTGATGTCTTTAGATTTTTCTTTTTTTTTTATTTTAGAAACATAAAAGTACAAAAACATATTGACAAACAGACACCCATTAT
>PVLD010020830.1:0-32928 GCA_004027595.1 Dinomys branickii | reverse complement strand
CCTACTATCTTATCTATAATTTGGTATTTCCTTTAATGTTTTTGTGTTAACTAATGTGAAGATAACTATGTAATACAACATCCAGTTCTAATTCCCTACTATATTCTGTATAACTTTGTATTTTCTGTATTGTTTATGGCTTTTCTGGTTCATATGTCTCCATTCTTTCGTCTTTAAAATAAAATTAAAAAAAAAAAGAGAATATAGGGAAAAATAGGGACTTTGGGGCTATTGCATGCCATCTCTCTGTGTGTGCTGCCCGCTGCTCCCTGTAAGGAACTTCTCTGTCCCCCTAAGTCACGTGCCCACCTGCCTACCACCTAGGACATTTTCTGCATTTATGATTTAGCTAGGAATCCTTTCAGTGTCTCAGAGAAGTATTATAATTAACACTGTCATCTTCAAGGATAGTATACTGCTGTCTTGAACTTCCTGCATGAGACAGTGAAGCAGCACTGGATTCTGACTTGCGAGCCTCGGCTTTGAACCACGCATAGGCACTCACTGGCTTTATGATCCCTATCTTGATTTTTGCAGCTGTAAAATCAGAACACTGATCTTCACTTCTTACGGTATTTAAAAATTAAATGAGAATTGAAGGGTTTCAGGTATAAACAATGGATGTGAAGTTCTCACTAATACTTCATAAGAATTAGAATGTTAATAGAGCTTTATACACATAGGAATGATGGAGAGAACTAACAGCAATAGAACTTTTTATACTAGAAGTTAAATATATGAGTAGTTGTGGGAAAGCAGAAGCTTAAACCAGCAACTATCTCAATGTCAAAGGTGAAGGAATTGATGGTTAGGTCTCTGCGTGTGGAGTGAAGAGAGTATTAAAATAAATAGGTTAATCTGACCTTCACAAAATTCATGAAGCTAATTATGTAAATATAATAAGACAAAAATCTCTGGGCTCAGTGTCCCCAGGGTTTTTTGAGGTCCATGATACTATTAAAAATGAGTGTAGGCATGCAAATGAATGTCTAGGCTTAGATAATCAGGTTTCTTTGTAAGCCTATGCTGCCATAAGAAAATATTGTAGGATCGGGCTGGGGCTATAGCTCAGTGGAATAAGCTCCTTCCTGACAAGCGAAAGGTTGAGCTTGATCCCTAGTAATGCAAGAAAAAGAGAAAAATTATAGGATGAATGTCTGAGCAGAGATGAATTTTTAACAGATCTATAAGCTAGGAAGTCCAAGGTCAGGTTTCCGGTGAATTCATTCCCCTGGCAAGAACTTTGTCTACTTTGCAGATAGCTGCATGCTTGCCTTGGCCTAACGTGGCTTTTCCTGGATGCATCTCTCTTGTAGAAAGGAGAGAGAGAGAACTGTTTTTTCCTCTCCTTTAAGGCTACTAATCCCATGATGAGAGGTCAACTTTTATTACCTATTCTAATGCAGACTACCTCCCTGTAGCCCTGTTTCAGATGCCATCATGTTGGTTTCAATGAAAGGGCTTCACTGGGACACAAACATTTATACCATGAAACTGTACCTTCATCATCTAGGCAAGAGTTTACAGGCTTTCTGATATTCTTTTCAGTCCAAGAACCATCTAAATGTCGCATCAAGTGTTTCTAGTACAGGAATCAGGTAGGTCACCTTCAATTGAAGCTCTGAACAGACTTCATCCATTTGTGTAGTTTCCTGTCAAGTTCATGAGCCTCTGCTCTACAAGGGAACAGGTGATGGTTGTTAAACAGCCGAAGAAAACTAACAACATGAAAAGTAGAGTAAAATAACATAGTAATCAACTTGAAGGAAATAAATAGTAACAGTGGAAAAAAAACTCCTTGAAAATACCATGAATATTTTCATAGTCAGAAGAAAATTTTGTGTTCATAGAACCAGAATGAGAAGCTTTAATAAGAAAGGTCAGAAAACAGATACCTCTTTAGAAATAAAGACGTGATAGTACAGAGAAAAAATCTTGGCAGAAGATAAAGCTACAGAAGATAGCATAAAAGAAATTTCTAAAAAACAACAAAAATATAAAGTGGTGGGAGATGGGGGAAAGTACAAATGAAAGGTGATTCAGAAAGAGAAACAGTGACAATGGTGGGATTATCAAAAGGAATTCCCTGAAATATAAGACAGTAGTTTCCAGATCAAGAAGAGTTACTGAATTTAGGAAAGTAAACTTATCTTTTGAACACATCTTTGAGAAATGTTTATAAAGTGACAGACATAGGAAATCTGATGGTCTGTTATGCTCCAACGTCCTGACACTCTTTTTGAAGAATGTGTTGGGTTAAACTATAGACATTTGTGTAAGAAATTAAAACACAACTGCATAGAAGTACCATTCTGACAGAAAATTTGGAGGTTAATTATAGGAGACTGACTAAATATAAAAAAGTAAAATAAGTGAATTTGAGAAAATAAAAACTATACAAGAAAGAAAATATAATCTGTAACTATTTTGCCACTTTTTTTCTATTGGCAGCTGTGTATTTCGGATTGAAATCAACAACTCAATTCATGAAACTATAGGTTTTACACAACAATAGATTGACTTAGGTTTAAAAAGGACTAAAGAGAAGAAAATGTATGGAAGCTTAGTATTGTGAGGCCATGATGAGCTCATCCGGCACCTGATTGTCTAGTCCTTCTTCACTCAGAAAAGACATGAGGCTGTGGGTGTGGGGCTGCCTTAGTGTAGGGAAATTATCCAGTCTGGAGACGAGAAGGGCATATCCTGAAACCAATTCCTGACAGATACCTAGGTTTGACTGTAACTCATTTTTCTTAACTTTGAGTAAAAGTATTTGCTACACCTAAATGTTTTGTTTGTTTTGTTTTGAAGGAGTCTTACATTCCTTGCACCTTTTTCTGTCTCTATCCCAGTGGCAGAGCAAAAGAAACACTTAGAATTATGTAGGAATTAGCTTGATTCCCATCCCAAACTTAGGTAATTTGGGCTTAGCTATTTAACCTTTCTAAACTTGATTCTCCACATAATGTGTACCATATACAGTCATTAAGTAAATTGAATAAAAATCTTTTAAAGCTACTAGAATGAACTAGCCTTTTAAATTTAAGAACTGGACTTAATTCCTTGTACTCCCTATATATTCTACGAGCATGTGTTTACTGAGTATGCATCTGAGCTTGGCTTTGTGCAAGGGAATGAGGGTACAGTGATAAATGAAATGCATGTAGACCACGTCTAAGGAAGTTCACTATTTTGCAAGGAGGAAAGGAAAAAAGCAAAGGAGAGGGGCAACTGATGTTTATAATTATTGATATATGATAACACAAGGGCATAAAGCCATGGAATGGAAACACAAGGGGGAGCAGAGTATGAATCTGTCCCCAAGAGATGAAGAGAGAAGTGACATGAGTGCTGAGTTTGAAAACTGAATAAAAATAACATGGTAGAAGAAAAGCTCTGTAAAGTGAGCATTTCAGATGATGGCATGGGCCTGTTGGAAGTCTCAGAAACCTGGGTATCTGGGGCCCTTCAAGAGACTTCAAGTTTCCTAATATGGTCAGAGAATGAGGTCTGACATACACAGAGCCAGCAAACTTGACAGGGAATTGAACGAAGTTAGTCTGTCCTTTTTCCCTATATTGAGAATTGGACTTTTTACACTATGAGGAAAACAGCTGTTGAAATATCTTAAACCCAAGATGGAAGCTTGATCCCTAGTATGGCGATGTAAGAAATGGTAAAACTTTAAGAGGTGGGGTGTGGAGGGAGATGGATAGGCCATTAGGGATACCGCCCTTGGAAGGGATTAACACCGCCTCTCAAAATTAACACTGCCTTTTAAGTAAAGACTTAGAAGACTAACTATATCTTATTTACTGTATCTTATAACTGTATCTTATTCTGTAAGATATAGTGTGAGGGACAAACAGGAAAAAAGCAAGAATCTAAGAATCAGTAATACAATTAGAAGGTCATGGCAGTAGCCAGGTGTGGAGATGGTAGCTTAGGTCAGGGTAAAAACACTAGGCATGGAGATGTGGGGGAATGGGGCAAAGAACAGTGATCACAAGAGATGACTGTGTTGAACTGTTGAAAAAACTATGTGTCTAAGAGAGAAGTTATGAGAAGTACAGTGAACAGTGCTTGATATGTGACTGCAAACATATTTTTTTAAATTTCCATTTCCATTCCACACTTCCCAGTAACTTTCTTTTCTTGCTTCTTGGTAAATGACACCAAATGTCCTTTCATGCACAAAGTTTTAATCTTTGTTTTAGATGTTATATTAGTCTACTTTCTATTGCTATAACAAAACACCTAAATCTGGTTACTTGTACAGCAAGGAGGTTTATATAACTCCCAGTGTTGGAAGGTGCAGCTCCAACCTTTTGAGGTCCTGTGTGTTCAGCCTGTGGTGGAATCTTCATGGCAAATGATACCACAAGGGTGAGAGTGTGTGTAGAAGAAATCATATGGCAACACTGAAAGCCAAGGAGCCAGGAAAAGCTGGTCTTATTCTTCTAAAACAACCCATTTTTGCAGTAACTAACTGATTTCGAGAGGCGGTGTTAATCCCTTCCAAGGGCGGTATCCCTAATGGCCTATCCATCTCCCTCCATACCTCACCGCTTAAAGTTTCACCACGTCTTACATCGCCATACTGGGGATCAAGCTTCCGAAACAAGAACTATCCCAAACCATAGCAGCTGTTACCCTCCCTGATCTCAGCATGTTCTTTCATGACAATCCCATGCTCTCTTATCTCCTGTCTTTTGTTTCCTAAATTCCTGTCTTCGCAGTCTCCCCGAACATCTCAAAAGACAACAGAGGGAGCAGCTGCATTTCTGCCGTGACGAATGTGATTTTACCTCTTCCTCAAGCTTCAGATCCACTCGCCTCTGCTTTTTCTGGGACAACTTTCTTCAGCAGTCTAAGCAGCGTCTTCATTCCTCATCTTCTGTTTTTCCACATTTGTGTTACTTCTGAAAGCGTGCGTGAGCCAATTCTTGTTGCTTTACTTGAGACAGAAAACACAAGTATGAATAAATTCTAAAACCTTTAGCCTAGTGAGAGAAACTGATAAACTAAAATTTATAAGCTGGCACGCAATTCTTTTATAAAGTTATGCAGCATGTACAGTCTGGCCAGATTCACATCATTTAAGGACAACTACGTCCATTTCACTAACCAATGCTGTTACGTTAGTGTTTGCTTTTACTAGTGCCTGTTCATAATACATAAGGACTGCATTCACTGTGCGGGTTGGTATATGTACATAATACACCCTAATCCTTCCAGATTCCCCTCCTCTTCGCTCTGCCACCCCTCTATCTCTAGATCCCTTTCCCTTCGGCAACAGATCTATCCTCTGTTATCTCCTATTATCTGTTCATCTATTTCTATTATCTACTTTTATCTTGCTCTTTGTTTTTTCTTGCTCTTTACTTATATTTTGGGTTTGTCATATAACAGAAATGTGATATTTAAGCTTGCATGTCTGGTTTATTGCGCTTACCATTATGGTATTAAGGTACACGTTTTCCTAGAAATGACTCAAGTTTATCTGTCTTTATGGCAGAGTAGTGCTCCTTGGTGTATAAATAACACATTCTCTTTGCCCATTCATCATTTGATGTACATATAAGCCATTTCCAGCGTTATGTTGTTATAAACATGGGTGTGCATGTACCACTGTAATAGGTATCTTTAACTCGTTGGGGAAGATAGTTAGAAATGGAATAACAAGGTTGAGTAGACCTTCTAGTTTTAGTTTTTTGAAGGGTCAACATAATGATTTCCATAGTGATTGCACTGGTTTATATGCCCACTTAAAATGCAGATGAGTTCCTTTTCCCCTGCAGCTTCACCAACATTTGTTATTATTTGATTTCTTGATGATAGTCATTCTTTCTAAAGTGATGTGGAATCGCAGTATTGATTTAATTAGCATTTCTCTAATGGTAACAGGTGTTGAACATTTTTTCATATGTTTATGGGCCATTTGTATTTCTCCTCCTGAGAAGTGTCTGTTCATTGCTGTTGCCCATTCTTTGATTGGGTCCATAGTCAGAAGATTGAATGTAGACATGTATATCACTCTATGACCTAGACTAAAATCAAAATGGATCAAAAGTTTAAAGCAGAAATACTTAATCTGCTGGAAGACTAAATAGATAAAGCTCTTAAAGTCATAGGCAGAGACAAGGGCTTTCTGGACAGAACCCCAGTTATGTAAGAATTAACCTAAAAGATCAATGAATGAATGGGATCATATCAGATTCAGAAGCATCTGCATAGCAAGAGAAACAACAGAGGGAAGAATAGGAAAAGTGTTTTGCCAGCTCTGCCTCAGACCAAGTACTAATATCTAAAGTATATTAAAAAAATAAAGTTAGACTGCCTATAGTAAAAGACCCAATATTAACTCTTTTTTTTTTTTTTTTTTTTTTTTTTTTGGCGGTACTGGGGATGGAACTCAGGACCCTGCGCTTGCTAGGCAAGCGCTTATTCCACTGAGCTATATCCCCAGCCCCTCCAATATTAACTCTTAATTGCTAAGTTCCTATGTTTTTAGCATGCTGTCTGCCTTCACTGCAGTGTGTTATCACTGTCCTCATGATTTCTCTCCCCCCCTTACATCTTCATCCTCACTCTCTCCTGGTTTCCTCCCATTTATCTGCGCACTTCTTTTAGTCATTGTCTTCATCTGTACCTGTTCCACAAACATCAAAATTCTGTAGAATATTGTCCCTGGCCTTATTCTTTCCTCAATATGCATATTTATCCATAAAACAAACATTTACTTAGATACCATGCCATATTTGGATTATTATAGGGATACTAAGATTTTAAAAATTGTTAAATGTCTTCCTTTGAATCCACTTGAAAAAATGCATATAAAATATGCAAAATCAAATACTATGAAAGTCCAAATCCAGCCTATTTCCATGGCAAGATGACCTCTTATCATTCATCTCTTAAGACCGAACACGTAATACTCTTCTGCAATACATGCTTCCAGGACGTCACGACCAAGTCTCCTCTTTCCTTCTCGCTTTGGTGTTGTCCAGGTACCAGAAAAGTTTCTGTGTTCATTCTACTCTGTGTGGGAGTTTGAGTCTCTGTATTACCAGACTGTATTAGTAGTATCAGTAGTCAGTTATTAGAACTATATAAACATCAGCATAGTTCTTCATTTTATTCTCTCCTAATTAGAAGCACTGCTCTTATGTATCCTATTATGTCTTACTTTGAAGTATTGGGATCATCTTCCTTCTGAAATGCACACATCTCAGCCTTGCACGTTTTCCCATCTGGACATCTACCGCAGTGTCTTTTTAATCCATAATTCTACAGAGAGGCCGCTGCTGTTGGAATTCACATAATGTGTGCTTCCTTTAGTACAGACTTTGCTTTTTGGCTTATAATGTCCTTCACTTACTGTTGCCAGGAATGTTGTCACATTCCTCCCTAGCCCTTGAAATATTCTCTAAATATATCGAACTTCTTCAGTAGATCCTCAACTATAATGAATTATTTTATTCATTCCCAAGTTGCCAGTTTTCACGTCTTTATGCTACGCTTTTATTTGTAAGGCCTGTCTGCCCTTCCTGGTGTCAGCCTGTCATGTATCTTTGATGACTCAGACATCATTTCATCTGTCGGTCGTCCTCCCTCGCCTCCCGTAGGCCTCTGCGCATTTCCATGTTACACTGTCACATTAATACATGCTATTTCCTTTCTAACTAACATCTTTTGAAGGTTAAGAATCAAATCTTAGACATATGTCTGTTTTCTCCAGTCAGAACCTCACAGCCCTGTTATACTCATCTATGCTGGGCATTCACTGTAGGTTTGCTGAATTTATAACTATTTGTGACTTTTTAAACAAAGATCTCTGGATACTCAGTAACATTCTTCCTGACAAATGGTACCACTCAGAGTCAGACATGGGCTTGTTACCAACTTAAACTTACAACTCATTCAGGGTTCACATTTAAACTCTTAAGTTCTACTGTCTCAACTACCTGAGATCTGTTTAGCAAACTTTGATACTAATTAATGATTTCCTATTGAAGCTCAACCAGCTGTGAGGTTCAAAAAAAATCATTATAGGCACCATCTCTTTATTTTAATTGCTAGCATTTGAAACCATTACTGAAAGAACAGAGATGGATAATACTCTGTGGTGAATATATATTTTTTATGTTTCTCAGCAAAGTAAGTTTATTATTTTTCTATGAATATTCCACAGTAGTTTAATAGAACTGTGAGATTCCATACGTCTTCCTAAAGCCTCACTACCTTCTGCAAGATTTTCAAAATTGTTATTTTAACTTCAAAAATAATAGCATGGAGCCAGACTACTTATGTTTACATCCTAACTCCACTTGTTATGAATATGATCTCAATCACATCCTTTACATTTTTGCACCTGGTCCCTCACTTTTGCAATTGGCAGGGCGAGGAAAATGAATGCACAGTTCACAGAGTTTATGAAACGCATGAGCATAGGTACAGTGCGGGACGATACTTACTGCACATTTGAAGTTCCGCACCTTTTGGGGGTTGCTCGTCCCAGGAACAGTACGTATTTGCAACATAATTTGCTAAAATTTAGAATCTGACTATAGTAACTGGTTACATGTTAAATTTGAAAACATGGTGTGTGGGAAGTTCGGCGGGTGAGGAAATTCATTATCTGCTTAGTGCGTTATTTTTTAATGAAGTGGAATTACAGGTGATGGAAAATCCAAATCTCTGATTGAGTAGACAAATGCAAATGCTGCTCAGCGATCCGTTCTATTTGTAATTATATCTGGACAAATGTAATAAGCAGGTTTACGCCAGCTCTTTCAAGGTGATGTCAGTCAATCCATCAGTCACACTTCTGGCTTTAACCTACCCCCCCCCAATGTCTATGCTCCCCCTGTCAACTCTCTTCTTCACCCTGAGTAAGGTCTTGAACTTAGGTAGCCCACGGAGGCATGAACCAAAGAAGAAACTGATATCTCTAAACATTCCAGTAATAAATCTAATTATAAAAATTAACTTAGTTTTTAATCCCTCACTTAGAGATAAAATATTTTGATTTAGATATTGATATGTTCCATAAAGTTAAAATTCGTATTTCCATCTTATTTGAGAAGAATAAGATGGAAAAACTGAAAATTCTAGAATTGATCAGCTGGAGGAATGAATTAATTTTTTGTAGTGCTAGTGATTTGAGGACCTACAGTTTTTTTTTTAACACTTTTAAGAGTTTGTCAATATTATAGGAAAATAAAATTATCCCTTGAAGTTTCCTAAAATTTATCCTATGTCTCTTTATACCAGTGACTGTAAACTGTATGAGATGTTTTTCCTAGTTAAACAGAGATTAAATCAAAAAAAGTATTTGAAAATTAGTTGAGTTACTGTTATAACTGACACTTCAAATTTGAGAAATTGAAATACACTTACAATGCAGTTAACATTTTTTTCCTTACCTAAATGCTACACTCCAAGTTGCAAATTTCTCAGAGCTGCCCCTCTGCATGAATGACAAGCTTATGCTCAAATGAACTCTATTTACGTTTGCGATAGTGAATATGCAGACTTACACTGTTCCAGGTGCAGCTTTGCCCATTTCCATTCTTAGGTGTCTGCACATGCCTGTGCACACACACACGTGTGAGCACATATTCACACTTCCATAGAAAGAAATTAGTTCTTGTTCTTGGCATGCACTACTGAAATGGAACTTTCTTACTTGTCTGGTTTAGTAAGTTCTGTATTGGAACTAAGGTTTTATATTAAGTATTCTTTAGTTTTTTCATGTGATTTTTCTTGAATGTGTTTCCGTTAACATATGAAGCATAAATGTTGAGATATATTAGTAAGTAAACTTTTCTGTTGCTTCTGCTCATATACATTTGAAGTATTTAAATATTTAAAATATTGAAGGATAACTCAAGTGCTTATAACAAAAATCTCATGCGGTTGGAATCCTCGGTCCTAAGGGTTTTGACTATGTTGCCTAAAAATCTTTCTCTTTTGAAGTTTCTTTACAGAAACAAAACAAGCTCATATTTAAAAATTACTAATAGTCATGCCCAAAAAAGTCATCTTGTCTTCTCAAGATATTGTTTAACATATTTTTACTTTGAACGAGAGACAAAAACACCTGAGTTCTTTCCCTGCAATTAATCTCACCTGTGATGAGTAACAAATGTTGAAGAATAGAAGCAATGCTATCAGAAGGCGAATAGACGGTTTTCTGTATTTTCATTTGACTATTAGCTAAAACTGTATGTGCCAAGATTTAGATTAGTTGAAACCCCCTACAAACTAAGCTTATGGAAACAGTAACTGATCCTTCTAACATTGTGTTTTTTAATACATCACAAGAATGCATTTCCCCAAAAGTGTAAGATCCCTATCTTGAGATGTGATGAAATGCTTTAAAAGATTCTATAGTAGAGGAGAAACATCTTGCTTAAAATTCTAAATCATATAGCTAATGGGAACTCACACAATAAAACCCTGCACGTTGAAATCTTTTCCCATTTTTAGGGGAATTGATGGCTCTCCACTAGCCCTTTAACGTGTAAAATGAGTAAGTTACTTGTGTCCAGTACATCCAAAAAAGAGCCAGGATAAAATAAACATAAGGGCTTGGATATCTTGGAAAAAATCTGTCATGGGTTTGGGTTAATCATCTCCAGAAGAAATTCAACTTGATGCCTGAAATGTAAGACTTTTTGGAGAAAGCAGAAAGGCCTGAGGCAGTGTTGATCTGAGAGTGCTCTCCATGGGTCAGATCTGCTCTGCTGGCAGAGTGCAAACCCAGTTCACAACCGGGGCCTCTGAAAAGTTGTAAAAGACTGCAGGGGCCTTCCAGTGCACGCACTCCAGCTTTGGTTACATAGTTTTAATGGCGCGGTTTTTTATTATAAAATAAAACTTAAAAATAAAATCTGTGCCTAATTTTCCAACCTTCTGTCCATCAGTGATAGGATTGTTGCTTCCAACATTTGTGGAATAAAGCATCAGTTTCTTAAGTTTTAGTGATTGTATAGAACAGTATGTGTAAATATGTCAGACTTTTATTTGGTGCAGTTTTCATAATGTCCAATTACTAGTCCTCTGAAATTTTTAAAATGAATTACTTAAGCAATACTTTGGTCCTATTGTCTCCTATGATTATCCATACATGTTTAAAGTGTGTGTATATGTGTGTGTCCATGTGTGCTTGTGTTTGTGTGTGTGTGTGTGTGTGTGTGTGTGTGTGTGTATTCTAGCTGTGAGCTTTTCTTTTTATAAAATTCCTGAAGCTAGATGCCTTGGAGACTTGGAAAAATGATCACTTTAATTATCATTGTGTATTTCAGAGAAACTAAGATAAATAGTTCAAATATTTACTTCCTTGCTGCAACTTCCACATTTTTCCTATTTCCATCATCAGAGGCAGAGTATACTAATTTGATATAATACCAGGTGTATAGAGAAAGAAAAAAGCTATCATAGGTCATTATGAGTACAGAAGTAATTCTGTTATTTTATTCTGTGTGACAATAAAATGTGCTGCTAAATTCCCATGGCAAGTTTTAAATTACTTTAGAAAAATAGCATAAAAATAAATTTTAGGTACCTTTGTTTCCACACCTAATTTTATTGCTCAGAACTGCCAGTGGAGTTGAATTCAAATAAATTGGTAAATAAAATATCTGAATATTTCCCAAAGATCACTGTATTTTGTAGACATATTAAGCTTCTACTCTATGCTCTTATAATCTGTCTGTAATAGTAGCTTTTTCAAAATTGTCATATGGCCATAAATTGACTACTACTTGTAAAGAAATTTCATCTTTGGACAAAGTAGAAGTCAATCATTTGGATGAATAGAGTCCTAAGTGCTGAAGCATTTCAAATCCTTTTTCATTTGACCACTCAGTGACCTGATAACTATTTCCTGTCCCTAAATAAGGTTGTGACCCAGGTCTTAGAGTGAGAAACTCAGATAATTTTAGAAACAAGTCAGATGCCATACAATTAGAGAAGTAGAGACACTTTGACTAAAATTCTTCTTTTCAAAGTGAAATTATGTATCTTAAATATTAAAGAAAAATGAATATGTCACATTCTGCATATCCATCATGTTTAAAAGTATCAATTATTTTATTGCCTTTTAGGGTGGTAAATTACCGAGTGTTACTAAACAGATTAACTGGCAGTGGAATTACTCTTTTCCATTTCATTAAGACAGTTCAGACTGTAACACAAGCTATAAAATCATATAACTGTTGGTACTTGAATAGCTCGGATAATACTTTGGAAAGAAGTAGTGTTAAAAATTAACCTCACTTATATATGTGTGATATGTAAGTCTGCATGTGTGTATAGGTGAGTGCAATCTTCTAATCCATGAGTGTTTGTAGATCTAGGAAGCTGAAAATTGTAAAAGAATAAAAACATCTAAAACAACAAAATGCACAATGTAGATTTCTCACAATAGGACAGGAGTGTTTCTCACCAGCTCACTAAGCTGTTAAAATACCTTTGGCAATTGGATTAAGGAAAGGAAGACTCTTACAAGTGCATTTTGCTGCTCTGAAAATGTAATTGACTATAGTTTGTTTTGATAATTTTTTGCTTTTCCATAACTTGGATGTGAAATATAATGTTATGAACTGTTAATTATTTTAATGAGGTCAAGAAGTGTTTCCTTAAACTAACACTTTTAATGTTTAACATACGTTTGATACTTTCCTTGTGTAGTTAATAAAGTTATAGACTAAAATACAATAGAACCACACTTAAAAATATAATTTTTTAAAAGATTAAATATTAAGAAGAGTCTCTGAAATTGACACAGCCTGAGCTATTTAAATTAAGCTATACACCTTACAAGGACTATATATTATATTAAACAAAGTAAATTCTCAATTTTAACCTAGCACATTCTAAGGAACAATTTTAAAATAAGCAACTAATTACTAAAGAATTATTTAAACAGTGAAAAACTCTCACCTGAGATGCTGCTTTAGAGTATGATGTGCCACATTGCTCATAAGGGTCATGCTTTTTCCTTGATAATATACCAACTAAACAGACATGAAAAATATAGAATTTCATTTTTATATCCTTGAATGCCGAACTATTGCCAGATCATTCTTATGCTTTTATAATTTGTTTTATTGCATGTGTTTTATATACACCTATGCCATGGAAGTATATGGTATGTATATATGAAATTAAGGACTTTCAAATTTGAAATATAAATTAATATAAAATCATTAACAATATAGAACTCTTCATTTTCTTTTCTGAGTTTATCTGCACAAATAAAATCCATGATATGAGTAAAAGTGGTGAAGAGAAGTGAATATTTATACTCAATATTGTAAACAATAGTCTTGTGCAGCCATAATCAATAGCATAACTAGAGATGCTTTTATATTTGTTACTAAATTTGCAGACTTCTCAAAAAGTCATAATAATGATTTATAAAATCCATATTGTTCTTAGGAATATTAAACAAATGGTGTATTATAAATCTCATATAAACATAAATGCAACTCTATTTCCTACACATTTTGTTATTTGATTTAAATGAATATTTCAGCTACTTACTTACAAATATACTTTTCCTACATATCAACTCCTACTTGTAAACTTTACTTTTTTTCAAAAATAGCTCTCCTGAATTTAATTGCTTATAAAAATTACATGCAATGATGCATAGAAAATAATTGACAGCATTTAAAATTACCTAAGTTGAATATAAAAGTCTGTAGTTATTTTAAGTATAATGCAATTTATACACTAAAATTATTCTAAATAGTGAATATTTTCACCATATCAATTTTTTTTTAAATTGAGAACAAATACTAAAATCATTTAACTAACAATTTGCATACGTTTAAATGATATTTTTTGGTTGTCAGTGTTTAGGTCAGATAAAAATTCATTAAGCATCTACCTGATCAAGAGAAATTTACAGTTGTAAGATTAAAAATTGTAAGGGAAATTATGTATGTATGTATGTATATGCAGGATAACTAACATAGTTGAACTACTGACTTCTACCTCTTTAGTGAAAGGAGCAGTTCATGATTAATTATTTGATCAATATTACATGTCTCTATTTGTTCTCCTGAGAAACCTCTTTGAAGATATCAATACTAATACAACAACCATTGTTAATTTCCTACTACTTTGTCTGTAACTCTGTATTGCTTGTATTGTTCTTATGCTAGTTTGTAAATGGAAATCTGTTTATACGCTCTCCTTCTTTTATTTTTAAAATAAATTTTTAAAAAAGATAAAAAGTCGTGAGCAATTACGACTAGAAAGTAAACTGTTGTACCAAGAAGAGGACTCAGATTTAACCCACAGATGACCTCCTGGACCTGTTTGTTCAGATGACAGTTCTAAAAGTATATAGGGAATATTCCCATTTAATACAATTATTTGCCACAAGCCTTGACCCCAGTGACTGTCGTGAAGTTGCTCTGAATTGGCCCATTCTCTGATATAGTGACATTGCTTCTGTTGCCTCGATTGTGACCTCTGATTGCACGGTACCCTTGAGAGTTCTATGTAATAAGCGTAACTCCTAGGTCTTAGTCAGGAAGGCTGATCTGCCTGCATAGATTTGTCAGTCCCCTTGGTCTGAATTACATATGCTAAGTATCCTTCCATGGTATATTATTATGTTATTTTGAATATATACATTTCTCTAAGTGCTTTCATAGTAGAATGTCACAATTAGTAAAATATACAAAAAAATTTTCCAAATGAGAAAGCACTATACTTTATTCATTCTTAGGACAATTATTTATTTTCAAGCTTAGTACATTTTTCAAGTTTACATGTATGTTATCAATTTCTCATCTACATACCTTTACCTACCTCAGAGACATGTGCATAGCTTGTCATGTTCCCCTTCCTTAATCTTACCCATGTATGTGTAGGACACTGAGGGCTGATGCAGAAGGGCAGCATGGCATAATTTAATAAGGATGATGGTTAGAAAAAAATAACAGATATAAAACTGGCGATAAATTACATCTTCACTACTCTCACGATAGGTAAGTTATTTCTTACCCAGCAGTTTTGCATTTTAAAGATGAGAACCATCAATCTGACTTTTTATGAGGTTAAATAAAATTTAATGTAATATGAAATATATATCACAACCATTGCCACATAAGTGTGTATTTTTCTGAGCCTCCCAAAGGAAGAAAAATTATGGGGATATGGGATTGTTCCTGAATTCTTACAACTAGAGCATAGGATAAAGATTGTTCCATGCACAGAAATCTGAAAAGAATAACCTACCATCATTGTATTTATAATTTAACTGAAAACTAGAATCAGGATTATTTGGGGAAATTTGTCTCTCGGTTGTATATTTATATTTGATTTGATTATTTGAAGTAGAAAATTATAAATGGACACTAAAATTGAAAATTTAATCATTTGCATGCTGAGATTGAGTGATCATCCATCAGTTTGATGGTTTTCAAACATTGTATTTTAGCACGTGTTTTTCAAGAAAAATATGACTCAAACTTCAGTATAGTGTAATGTTTAAGTGCGTCCCTGCTCTAGTTTAGGAAGTAGGTCTCATCACTTTAATGCCCATAGCAGCCAGAGTGCCTTTGCAAACCATCCCATGTTTTCATGAAGCACAGTTTAAGACTAGCCTGACTTACCAAACAAATGTCTTTCATTTGTGCTTTCAGTGCACTCAGAATAGCACCATTCCTACAGCTTCATACACTGAACTCTGAGAAGCTCCTTGCCTATCCTTCCAAGCCTTCTAAAATCTGCAGGGAAGTATGTCTGAATTCACTACTCTTGCATTCTGCATGCCAGTAAAACTAGTATCACATGGATGATGCCAAGGTCTTGTCAGCAAGAAGCCATAACCAGACCCTGTTGGACAATACCTGGAGCAGCTAGACTACCTAGATGATGGAGCATGGTGAAATGAATCCCAGAAAACCAATTTCCATAGAGCTGCTTTTGAGCATGGGTCACAGAGACCCTCTTCTTAAATGAAAGTCTGACACTTAATTGCACCTTTCAGCCTGCCTTGGAAGGGTTCTTGCTGACTCTTGAGATGTCCCCAAGGCATCATCTTTCTGTGTGAAAACTCAGTCTTTGGGTTGTATTTAAATCGTGTTAATCCCTTTAGCGGTCACACCTTCGATCTCAACTTTACACGTGATTCTTTCTGAGCCAAAATTTTTCTATTTCTCCACTCTGCCTTTTACTCCTGACTGTTAGCATACTTACGAATCTGACTAAAAGGAGCCAGCACTCCCAATACTACAGCCTAAATGTTGAGCTATCTTGAAAATTTCTCTGCCAGATAGGTCTGCATCCTTAATCTCATCCCCCCACAAAGTCCCAGGATGTAGGCAAAATACCGACAGATTCTCTGCAAGTGTAACGCATACTCCCTTTAATTTCCACTGGAGTCCTTGTTCTCAGCTGAAGCCTTCTGAGCCTGGCCTTTACTGTCTCTATTCTTATTACCATTATGGTTTGAGCTCCAGCCACAGTCACACATTAAGCTCCGTTTACAGGATTGTGGAGCTTCTCTAGTCAACTTCAAACCTTTCTGAACTCCCCCATACAGCACTTCCTAAGGCCTCTAAACCACATGATCAGCACAGTCACAGCAACGATAAACTTACTGGCCTCTGTATTAGCTTTCCCCATGCTAGACACAATAGCCTGTAGTCACAGTTTAAAAGAGGAAAGTTTTAATTTTGCTCATCATAATGGAAAATTGAATCTATAGTAATATCTGGCTCCAAGCAGGAACACAATAGCAGAAGGACGTGGTAGAGCAAATCTGTTTGATTATGGGGAGCAGAGGAACAGTGCCAGAGAGGAGCATACCAGAGGGCGTATGTAATACTCAAGTCTCACCTTCATGACCCCCCCCAGACACACTAAAGATCATGCTCTACTAATCTGGTAGCTATTTCTTAATTCAATGTAGTTGACATATCAGGATAGGTGATCACTGAACACATTCAATATGAGCATTTTCTGAACATCCCTGATATTATTAATGGAACGAGCCTTCCTAAAAATGTCTTTATAAGTTACAACTAAGCCTTTTTCAATGTTCTGAAAAGTGTTGTATATGTCCTTGCCATAATATAATCACTGAGGAAACTATAGGAGAGAAAAAAGACAATAGAGGTAAAAGTACAAAAAATATAAATTAAAAAAGTAATTGGAAAATTAAGAGAAATTTTGAAAGCAAAAATAAAAATAAAATTATATGCTTTATAGGGATTAAAAAGCATAAAAGTGTCAATACTATTCAGCTTGTGAAAGTCACTACAAATTAGCAGAAAACTCATTTACTGAATGCAATAGGTTAATATATCAAGGACAATATGTGAGAAATTTCATTAAGAGACAGGTTCTTTGGGGGCTAGAAAGGGTATGTGAATGTAGAGATAAG
This sequence comes from Dinomys branickii, assembly GCA_004027595.1. NCBI lineage: Eukaryota > Metazoa > Chordata > Mammalia > Rodentia > Dinomyidae > Dinomys > Dinomys branickii. Next base: position 15,512 of record PVLD010020830.1, on the reverse strand, counting down.
ATTGTAAAATAACAGTTGCAGTTATCTACTCAGAATTATACACTATATAATCATATAGTAAATCATATACATATATATAGTGATTTTATATTAGCAATGAATAAAATATGAGTTTATAGAGTAATAATTAAGGCAAAAATTAGTTTATGTATGAGTGACTAAATTAAGAAATTAGCATTTGGCAGACAGGTAATTCTGTACTCCAAAATCTTACACACCAACTGGTGTGCCTGTATTCTTTCTCCGATGAGGAGATTTTTTTAAAAAATGCATCTATTTTTCTGTAAATGACTTGAGTTTATCCCTCTTTATGGAAGAGTAGTATTCCATTGTGTACAAATAATGCATATCCTTATCGATTCATATGTTGATGGATATATACGCCACTCTCAAGATTTAAATACTATGAGTTGTGCTGCTATAAACATCAGCATCCATGTATCACAGCAGTGTGATGTTTTTAACTCTTTCGGGGAAATACTTAGGAGTAGAATATCTGCATCAAGTGGAATTCCTAGTTTCAGTTTTTGTAGGAATCTCTGTACTAATTTCCATAGAGTATACATTCCCACCAGCACTGTAGAGGGTGAGTCCCCCACCGTACACTCTTGCCCACGTTTGTTATCATTTGATTTCTTGATGAAAGCCATTCTTCCCAGAGTAAGGTAGAGTCTCAGTGTTGTTTTAATTTGCATTTATCTGATGACCAAAGATGTTGAACACTTTTTCACGTATTTATTGGCTATTTGTATTTCTTCTATTCATTTTAATTGCCCGTATTTTTTATCATATCTTTTACTTGGGGTGCTAATAATTTTGAGCTCTTTATGTGTTTGTCTTGGTTACCTTTCATTGCTGAGACAAAATAACCAATCCCCAAAATGAGGGAAGGAAAGGTTTATTTACCTTACTGTTTGTGGAGGTTTCAGTCCAGCTGGTTCTGAGGCAGAGTGGCACGTAACAGAGGGCAAACCTTCATGGTAGCAGAGCACAGCAAAAACAACCAGCAAAAGGGAGGGTCTACCTTCCTCACATTGTAAACAGGTTACCCCCACCCAGTGGGGTGTAGCACTCACACAATCTCCATGCCCTCCTCTTCCCCAGGCTCAGGATATATTCAAAGTAAGCACTCTGGCTTCCTACTGAGTCACTCAGCCAAACCTCTAGACTCCCCAAGTTGACACAATGTATCAACCATAAAAAAACTGTAGTCTACTCTGGCAAGAATAGTTGGCAAAAACTTTTCCCTATCCTGGAGGTTGTCTTTTCACTCTGTGTTTTGTTTCTTTTGCTGGTCACAAACATTTTAATTTGATATGATCTCATTTGCAGATTTTTGCTGTTATTTCTTGCACTATTGGGATTTCATCCTGAAAGTCCTTGGCTTTGCCTGTGTCTTTAAGAGTTTTACCTGTTTTATTTGTCTACAGATTGTTTCTCTTTTAACATTTAGATAGTTAGTTTATTTGATTTTAATTCAGTACATGGTGGGAAACATGGATCTAGATTAAATTTCCTGTATGTAGATCGGAAATTTTCACAGCACAATTTGTTAAAGAGACTATCTCTTTTTGTGTATGTTTATGGCCCCTCTATCAAAGATCAGATGGCTGGATGTGTCTGTAGCTGTTTCTGCACCCTGTACCATGTTGCACTGATCCATATGTCTATCTTTGTGCCAGTACCATGCTGTTTTTCTCATCATAGTTTTATAACATAACTTGAGGCCCATGTCCCTGGAATATTGAGATTTCCATTCTTGGCAATGTAGTTAGTGAAATGGTCATGTAAGCCTCCCCAAAGTTGCTAATTTAAAAAACAATGCTGTTATGGTTGACACATTGTGTCAACTTGGGGAATCTGGAGGTTTAACTGAGTGATTCAGTAGGAAGCCCGAGTGCTTACTTTGTATACTTCCTGAGCCTGTGGAAGAGGAGGGCATGGAGACTGTGTGAGAGCTACATGCCCCCTAGGTGGGAGTAGGCTGTTTACAATGTAGGGGAGAAAAGGAGGCTGCTTGCAGACATTCCTCCCTTTTGCTGGTTGTTTTTGCTGTGCCCTGCTGCCATGAAGTTTGCCCTCCGCCATGTGCCACTCTGCCTCAGAACCAGCCAAGTATGGACTGAAACCTCCACGAACTGTAAGCTAAATAAACCTTTCCTTCCTTCATTTTGGGTACTGGGTATTTTGTCTCAGCAATGAGAGAAAAGTAACCAAGACAGAATTATAGTTTTATAATATAACTTGAAGCCCATGTCCCTGGAATATTGAGATTTCCATACTTGGCAATGTAGTTAGTGAAATGTTCATGTAAGCCTCCCCAAAGTTGCTAATTTAAAAAACAATGCTTTTAAAATGGACTGTATTTTTCACAAAGTTTAGGTTTACAAAAAACTTCAGAGACTGTTGTTATACCCCACACATGCAACTTCCTCCACTGTAAACAGCCTTACCAGAATGTTACAATCTGTTCATCACATTGATATCACTCCTAGTTCATGGTAGGATTTACTCTTGGTATAAGTTCTACTTTTTGACAAATGTTTAGTAATGTAATCATATATATGATATAGAATTGTTTTTCCATCCTTAAGCCTGTGTTCAGCCTATCGATGTCTTCCTCTTACCAAGCCTGGCAGTGATGTTTTTTCTCTCTCCATAGCTTTGACTTTTTGAGAATGGCTTTTAGTTGGAGTTATACTAATTTTAACATTGGCTTCTTTCACTCAGTAATATGCATTTAAGATTCCTCTACGTAGGCATATAACTTGATAGCTCATTTCTTTTTAGTGATAAATTCCACTATAATGACATATTAGTTTATCCACCTACCCACTTAAGGACATCTTATTTCCTAATTTTGGCAGTTATAAATAAAGCTGCTGTAAACATTCTTGTTCAGGTTTTTATGGATACACGTTTTTAATTCATTTGGGTAAAATCAAACGTTTTGCTGAATCATATGGTAAAAGTGTGCTTGGTTTTATAAGAATGCCAAACTATCTTCCAAAATGAATGTACAATTTTGCATTCCCACCAGAAATGTGTGAATGTCCTACTGTGTGATTGTTTTAGATTTTTTCCTTCTAATAGATGCATAGTAGTATCACATTGTTTTCTATTTTACAATCTCAAAATGATATAGAGTGTTGAGCATATTTTCATGTATACATTGGCTATCAGTATTTTCTCTGTGGTGCTTTTATAAGTAATTTTCCTATTTTTTAAATGAAGTTATTTATTTTCTTGTGTTTGAGTCTTAGATTTCTTTGTATTTTGTGGTAACAGTTCTTTACCAGATGTGCCTTTGGCATGTATGTTCTTCTAATCAGCGGCTTACCTTCTCATTTTTTGCATTATCTTTCATATAGTAGAAGTTTTTAATTTTAATAAAGCCAAGATTATCAGTTATTTCTTTCACTGATTAGGCCTTTGATGTTGCATCAAAAGAATTATAATCAAACTAAAAGCCACCTATGATTTCTATTGTGGTACTTTGTAGAAATTTACAGTTTTTTAATTTTACATTTAAATCTGTGATTTATTTTGAATTAATTGTCTAGTTTTTTTGTATGTTTAAGATTGTTAATTTGTTTCAGCATCATTTACGTCTGTATAGTGTGTTTGTTCTTTTGTCAAAAATGAATCGAACTTGGATGCCAGGACATGAGCTGCTCTTCTCTGTTACGCCCCTGTGCTATGCTACTTGTACGGTGGAGTCAGCTGACACTAGACAGAATCCTCTATCAGGGTAATTTGCCCAAAGAAGCCCCTCTTCCATTTGTGTGTATGGGATGTTTTACCAGGTTAATGAGGAAACTTTCCTCGATACTGAGACAAAATATCCAACATGCCAAGTTAAAGGATTCGGCCCATAACAGGGTGTCCCCAAAGCAGGGTGGTACATGGCAGAGGGGTGACAGTTCATGGTTGCAGAAAACAGCAAAAGTAACGAGAGAGAGAGAGAGAGAGAGAGAGAGAGAGAGAGAGAGAGAGAAGAATCATTGTGTCCCTTATATTGTGCGCAGGCTACCCGCCCTAGGGTTAGTGTAGCACTCACATCCTTAATCGCAGCATTGGACCATGAATCAATCACAAACCCTCGGTTCAGCTACTGAGCCCCATCTAAAAATGCATGAGGCTTTCAGGGGACATCTAGATACAAATGAAGTAGGTCATTGTTGTGAATATACCTGTGTGGTTTAAAAGCCTTTAGAAGTTGGGCCCAGTAAATTTTTGACTGAAAGGAACTTGGTTACTGAAAAGATCAGTATTAAAAAAGAAGCCAAGCACTTTACATAAGGACAATAGTGAAAGATGTCTTGAGAACACCTAGGGAATCAGCAAGACTCCACCCTTGCAAGGCTAAGAGTCCAAAAGACTGCTTTGAGAAGAGATCCCCAGGACACCCTGATTGAGAAGTGACAGCTAATTGGTTTTCAGGGATTCCTTCAAACTGCAGAGCAATTCAGATACTCAGAAGTCACTGCGGCCATGATCCAAGGAGTCCTAGTTACTGCTGAAGCTGGCAGCAGATCTTGCCATCATAGACATCATGTTGGTTTTACAGGCATGTAGAGTGGAAGAACTGTGGATTGAGCAGGCTTCCACTTAGTGGCAGGAGATGTTAGAGGTCAGGGCATTGTGCTCCTGAGAAAGCAGGGCATGAAACTAAGAGTGGGGACTCCGGGAAGCTGAAGAAGACAAGAACATGGAAATCTGCTGAGGAATTACACAGGCAGAGAACAGAGGTACGATCTAAAGGAGAGAGCATGAGAGCTACAAGTGGCAGCGTCTTAGAGGAAGGGCTACCCAAGCCATTTGCAGTTCACATTTGACTACAATTTGCTTCAGGTGCTGGTCACTGAGCTATGGAATGTAATATTTTCCTGTCAGAGTTCAATTTTGGATTGGTTCCATTGGCTTCTATCCTCGTTTCTCCCTCATGAAATGGAAATAATTGCCATGGTCATTGTGTCTTGATAGTGTTAAGCCTTCTTTTTGAGTTTTATTGAAGCTCACAGCTACAAATTTGCTTTAATTCTCAGAGGAGATTTTTGCTTAGACTTTTCAGTAATGACAGAACTGTTAAGACTTTGACAACTCTTACAGATGGACTAAATGCGTTTTGTATAAAGAGATGACCTTGAGTCTTTTGGAGTCTAGGGATTAGATGTTATAGTTTATATCAAGAACACCTTCAAAGGCTTCATGTGCTCATTTAGAAGAGGACTAGACCAGGGTAAATTATGGCTGACTGGCTGCTGGGAGGTGAAACCTGTTCAGGAGAGGATCACTAGAGGCCTGACCTGAAAGAGTAAAACTGTGACCTCAGCGCTGCCTCTCTCTCTCTGTTTCCTGGCTGCCGTGTCCCTCTGCCATGCTGCTACTCTCTGGAGTCTGCTGAGTATGGACTGAACCTTTTAAAAATCATGAGCTCTCATAAGCATCTCCTCTTTTAGATCCTAGGTTTTGGATATTTTGTCCCAGCAGTGAGGAGAATTACTAAGACATATGCATAAATGTGATAAAGTTTAATTCATGAATTGTTCACAGTAAGAGGTCAACAACAATAACTTACCATAGATCTTAGAGACCTAAACATATGTTTTCCTATCCTCATGCATTTGAAAACTTTCACCTTTTCACTTTAAGGAATCATTTCACTGTTTTTTATTGGCCTACCCAAATTGTGAACGTCACTACTTTTGCGTGTAAGGTTCAACTTTAAGTAAAATAAGGGTTATTGGAGCACAAGCACTGTGATACTCCAGCACTAAATCCAATAACCAGATGGATACAAAGCAATAAGGAGTGAGTGCCTACAGATATGCAGCACAAATGGACTTTCCTATCTTGGGTGGTTTAAAGTAGAACAGTGAAAGATTTCATGATGCTGCTCAGAACGGCAGGCTATTTATAAGCGGTAAATAGTTTATTTCTGGAATTTCCCCTTAATGTTTTCTGACCACAGTTGACCATATATAACTGAAACCACACGATGTGAAGGCCAAGATGAGGGCCAAGTTGGCTACTGGTTAGTGTATCAAAGGTTCTCTAAGGTGTTACCCACCCAAGAAAAAGAAAAATTCACATTCAGAAACTTGGAAGAAGAAATTGAAAATCTTTCTCAGTTGAGACAGGTCAAACGTATGCCTCTAAAATTTTCAATTAATACAGATCTAAAGAATATAAACTGACTGAAACAATAACAAAAGGGAACATTTCAGTAACCAACTCATAAGAATGAAAATCAGCAGAAAAACTGCCAGATCTGCACATTTAATCCAAAAGGTAGATTTATCAGATAAAGAACATACAATAAGTATCTTTAGTTTGATTAAATGAAAATGTATTTGAGGGCTGGGGATATAGCTCAGTGGAATAAGCGCTTGCCTAGCAAGCGCAGGGTCCTGAGTTCGATCCCCAGTACCGTAAAAAAAAAAAAAATGTATTTGAAGTGCAATGAAATTGTAAAAATACAAAAAATTATGAAATTCTGAAAAATTAAAGAGTGACTCAAGAGATGGACTATGGATAAACTCAAGAAAATTAAATTAATTGATTAAAAAATGAATTTGGCCTACTGGCACTGTGTAGTGTCTATATAAATGTTATTCCAAAATAAACACACTCTATTTTTCATTGTTATCTAACGTTATGAATTTTTTCTCATTACTCACATGACCTAAAATATTGGCATTTTCCTGTAGACTTAAGAAGCTTTTTTCTTGAGTTTGGAAAGTATACCAGTCAGTGCTACTAGAGAAACATTTAATATACAATATATAAACATAGATTTACAAGGTAGCCTTGCAGTGGCTGCCTGCAGAGTCAGAGGTGAAGAATGTAAAAGGACCATCTGTATTTGGGAGATCTGAAGGATCCAATCAAAGATCAAAGGCCTGGAGCTCACCGTAGTATCTTGTGTGAATCCATATCAGCAGGTAGAGGATCTGCAATGGAAGATGGCAGGGTCTGTGCTAGAAAGGTGATGAGCCTGCCCTCAAAGCCAGGAGACAATGTCCAAGAAGACAGGCCCTCCTCTGGAGAAATAGAAGCAAACCTTCCTTCTGTTTGCTTTTTATTCATTTCATGCTACAAGCCCATTGGTTGATGCCCCGTGCACCCAGGGTGGGTCTTCTATCTTCAGTAAGTCCCTTCAGCCACACTCAGACGTAGGTTGATCCAGTTAGTTGGGTGTTTATTACTCATATTGATGCTACCAGTTAATTACAAGCACAGCACCCAACTATGGTCTCAGATAAACCTCAATTTATCAATAGTTAACTTTTGCAGTAGAAACAGAAGAGCATTAGTCTAAGATTCAGAAGAAAACTTGTGACTTGCACTAACTTTCCTATGCATCTTGGATAAATCATGTCCTTTTTTGAATCTTATAGTTCTCAAGGGGAAAAAAATGCCTAAGTTTTATGTTACCAATGAAAAACACATTTTAATTTGTTAGTTTATCTGTGATGATAACTACAGCAAATCCATAAAGTCAAATTCTCTACCAGCAGGTTCATGGTTACACACTATGATGAGGAAATCTAGTAAATACCTGTACCTAAGAAAATGATCTCAGAGTCTATTTTTAATTATTTCAGGCAGCTGTCTTAGGAGAAAAGAACACAGGATGTTATTTATTGAACAACCAGAAGACTATCTTTTTTGTACATATCACTGGGTCTTTACACCATCCTAAAGAGAAAATATGATTATCCTCATTTTGGGGGAGCATAAAACTGAACAAATAAGCAGAACCTACTTGTTTTTGACTCCAAAACCAACAGAGTTTAAACTTTACTACGAAGCTCTATTTTCCCATGAAACTACCATAAATGGTATATTTCTGAATATGGAAATGAATGAAATTATAACTGTTCTTAATATACCAAATGCAATAAATAATACAGAACTTTTTCTCATGCAGATAACTTTTAGAAAATGATGGATAGCTGTGAAATACGATTCTCATGTTTGGTCTCATGTGAATTTGTAAATTTCCACTAAGTCTATTCAGTTGTTAAAAATATGGGAATAACAAAGCACAGTGAACCTTCCAGCCATAGGACATTCTGTATGAATTGCTTAAAAACCACAATATTCCATTACTTTTTATTTTTTCAATGGTTAAGTTCTTTCTGAAGAACATGTTTTTACACAGTTTGGAGTATAAGTAAATTACTATTTATAGCATATTTCTTGCCAATGCTTACTAAAAATTAAAATAATTTTTAGCTACGTCTTCTCTGTTATAAAATTACTAAACAGTGTTTTGACCTAAAGATAGAAGTTGATCTCCTCCTTTTGCTTTCTCATTTTAAACTTAAATGTGTTTTTTGTCTTTGTGAAACAGAGTTCCACTATGAAGTTCAGGTTGGCTCTGAACTCAATTTGTAGACCAAGTTTGATTTGAAATCACAGCATTCCTCCTGCCCCAGCCTTCCAGAATTCTGGAATTACAGGGGGGCACCATCACACCTAGCCTTTAAATGTAAATGTGTTTTGCCTTAATTTTTGTTTGATTTTTTTCAATTTAGGAAAATAATTTTATCAAGGGAAAATTTTTTTTACATTGAACACTCACGATCATAGCAAATATTGCATAACAATTTGTTTAGATTATCTCTACATGCAGCTTTACTATAGGCTGAACTCTAATAGAAAGCAGAAAAGGTAGTTCATTTATTTCATATTCCAGGTTGTCACGGCGCTAGTTGTGTTGGGGGAGCACTTCTACAGGAGCACCATGTTTCTGAACCACCGGGGGGTGTGATACTAGCTACTCTATAGCCCTAGACTATTTTTCCAAAAATATTCCCATTCCAAACAACCGTAGAGATAAAGAGTCTTGTCTGAAGCAAGTCTTTGCTTGTTATCCAGTTTACAAAGTTGTTTTCCTACACTGCAACCAGCAGTTTTGATTATAGCCAATTATAAAAGATTTGAATCTCCCTAAGTTCCTACGCTTGGGATTTCTCAGCTATGACAGGAAACCAAGAAATATATGTTTTCTATCAATCTTTCATGTCATCTTTGTTGAAATTGAAGGGAAAGGTGACAAACACAGATTTACTGACGCTCGTGTTGCTGGCTATGCTGTGGACAAACAAAGCCCCTTTGCCCAACTTAAGAACCCTTCATCTTTTCCCTGCCTTCATCAAAGTACATCACGTTAAATTTCGGACATTTAGAGTTTTTAATGTTGAAAAATCTTTAATTTTCCAACACATGTGCCAATAATCAGTGCACTTGACTATATAACAAACCATTGTTACCTTGTGGGTTCTTTAACTTCGTTGTTGGATAATTTTTCATTTATTTTATGACCTACTTTTTAATCATGTTTCATCCTTTTCACTGACATTTTACAGAATGTTATTGGTAATCAGCAGTGTAAAATTAGTGAATAAACACTATTTCATAATATTTTAGATCTGTAATATTTCAAATTTATCTGGTGGGGGCTACAATTTTTAAGACAGACATTATGTAAATTAGCAAATACTTCATTCCTGGAAACATGCAGTTTTTTCTAACAGAAAGTCTTGGAATTATACAAACCTTTATTCAAAAATGAAAATTGTCTTTTTCAATCTGTGTAGCTACTAGTAACAAAAATGAAATATTAGTGTTTGAATTTACAATAATGAAATGATTTCATATTTTGCTCCACAGAATAGCAAGGCATGTATGATTCCTATTTTACAATTGATAGAACCAAGACTTAAAATGAGAAAAGTTAATTTTTCCATTTCTTTGCCCAGTTCTTTATCTACCACATGTACCTGTATTGAATTTGGACGATTCACAAAAGATGAACAATATTTTAATGATATGTTTTTGTAGTACGTGAAATACATGAGAAGTTTATCCCAGGTTTCATTTTTCCACATGAATTGAGGTTATTTCGTTGTGCTACCTCTTGATTTTATCAGAGATCCTCATAGCAAGTACTTAAAAGGGAAGCAAAGATTTAAAAGCGGGAAACTAAAATTACTGAGCTACTTCTTGCAAAGAAAGGTGATGACAGTTTTAAGATACAATTGTTATTTGTACTTTTATTCTCTTTAAAATAAAGAAAAGAAAAATTTGAAATAGTTGGAAGGCTGAAAAACCATACAGCACTTTGATTTTGGAGATATAAAGAAAACTATATGCTGAAAGAAACATAAATGCAGAATATAATTTATAAGAGAATTTTAGTGAGAATTTATTCTAACAACTCCAGTAGGATAGCCCATTGACATATGTAGGAAAATTGATAATATACCGTTTCTGTAAAACTGTTTCTTAGTTTATTAGAAAATAGGCACCATGAAAAACAATGAATGAAAACATAAATATAAAAAAAAAAGAATACACATAATTTAAATATTGAAACCATTAAGTACAGATTATGTAATATATATATGCAAGCTGTCATTTAGGAATAAAAACTGCCTTAGAATATCTTCAGGAGCCACCGATCCGTGTGTGTGTGTGTGTGTGTGTGTGCGTGTGTGTGATTTGCCAGGGAACAATTAATGATTAAAAGTTTTTTTTACTATTTTGACCAATTTTGCATGCTTGCACCTGGTAATCTGAGCGATTTATGTGACGACAACAATTTCAGTATAACAAGCAATGGCGAATTCCTACAATCCTGTCCAGTGCCACTACGTATTGTCTCTAATATTCTTTTAAATTATTATTTACTTATTCTCTTTAATGATTTGATCCATCTTCTATTCTTACATCTGGTAATCTGAGCAAATTCATTGAAGAAAACATGTAATGAAACAACCACTGTTAATCCCTATCATTTGGTCAGAAACCTGGTATTGTTTCTAATGTCCTTGCTTTGTGTTGTTTGTATTTTGCTATTGTTCTTTTATTTTTGTACTATTTCCTTTAAAATAAAAAAAAGAAATACCTTCAGGTGAAAGAAGATTTGAGAAAAGACTGAATATAAGTCTTAGAATAAAGAACAAAATAATTGAAATTAAAATCTAATTATAAGTCAGATATGGCTGTGCACACCAGTAAACCCAGTTACGTGGGAGTGAAGAGTGGGAGGGTCATCCATCTGAGGCCAGATTGGGCAATATGATGCGACTGTCTTAAAAAAGAAAACCTTATTATGTGTGTAGAACAGTAGTTAGGGCAAAGTTGAACAACTAATGAATTTGGAAATATGTGGGAAAAGCACTGTCTAGAACATAACACAAAGAAATAAAGGATGAAAATGTAAGAAAGAAATTTAAGATCATGTAATTATATCTAAGTGGAGTACCACGCGGAGAGGCAGCCAGAATGAAGGAGAGATATTGCCTGATAAGATAAAGACTGAAACTTTCCTGAACTGCATAAAGGACATCAATCAACAGATAAAAGACACTGAGTGAAGCATAAGTTAAATTTTAAAATAATTCCATAGCTAATATGTCAACAATACTTCAAGTATTTTAAAGCACTTTACAGGTAGATTCATCATAGTAAAACTATATTCAGCAGAAAAAAGAAAATCTTTTTTAAGGCTTATTTTATTTTGTTGGGAGTTTTTTGTTTGTTTGTTTGTTTTGATTTTGTTTCTTTTTATTTTGAGACAGGGTCTGGCTATGGCCTTGAACTCAGTTAGGTAGCCTAGGCTGATCTCAAATGCACAGTGATCCTCCTGCCTCAGCCTCCCAAATGCTGGTATTACAGATGTGCATCACCAAGCCTGTCAGGAAAATCTGAAAGTAATGAGGAAAGAAGGGACAGATTACCGTCAAATAATTTGCAGTTAGATTGAGAACTGACATTTTAAAAACAACAAAGAGTGAAAGATTATCAGTGATTGTAAAGGAAGGTTACAGCCAGACTAGCATTCTGTATCAAGAAAATATCTCTTCAGGATAAGAACCAAGTATAAACATATATTGCTTCTAGGTAATGCATAATAAAGGCAATTTTAAATTGACCTTATAAGAAAAAAAGTCCCAGATAAAAGATCCAGGATCTCAGAAAATAAAATTTCATTAGAGGAAAACATGTTAATAAAAGCAAACATGAATTACTAATATGAATAATAATTGCAATGTCTTAGGAAATCATGCATAAGTAAAATACAGCATCGAGCGCAACTGATTCAGAATATTTTATGATTCTTCTATAAAATGAGAAAAAAGTGGTTGAGGACTCTGCAAAGTTTAATATGTATACAATGATTTCTAAGGCTAACATGTAAATGAATAGCTGCAAGGAATATAACTTTCATGCTAGAAAAAGGGAAGAGTAGAGAAAGTGTTCAATACAATTTGGAGCCAAGAAGAACATACAAGAGGTGATTGAAATACATGGTGAATGTTTACATTTTAAAAACGTTACAGTAAGCGACACATTGGCAAGAGTGATATTCTACCCATGGGTGGAGGAAAGGAATGCCATGCCCACCCTCTCCTCAGGTCTGAAACACTCCGGTTTGTAGCAGAGAAATACAAAACTGCACCCATTTTCAGGTTTGAAAACCAAGGCGTATACTTAGCCCTTAAATTTTCCAGTTTCCTGCAGTTTACTTTCTCAGGAAGGAAAGTAGTTTGTAGTTGACAGTGGATTTTTGTGAACTGTGTGTTGTAACTGACAACTCTTTTTAATACTTACAGTTTCTGTTAGGTTCACTCAAAGTTTTTGTGTGAGTGGCTGTTGTGCCACCTGCTAATTTAGGGCCAACAGTAGTGCCATGTCCTCTGAAGACTTAGGCATGTGGCTTTCACAGACAAACCCTATGCAAGGTACAGGCTGTGTTGCCACTTCTAGGAACTGACTGTAAGGTAATATATTTTCAGGTCACTGCAGCCTGGTAGTTCTCTCCCTCCTTATTTACAGTGGTTGAAGAATAGAAATGTTTATGTCTCAGGTTGTAAATCCTACTGATACAAATGTAGGATTATATTCAACACATCCCTGAAGAAAATGAAAGCCTGAGTTGTGTTGACTTCCAAATATGGGAGAAAGACTTGCTAGACATCTAGCTGGGCAGCTTGTCTGGCCAGTTCAACCTCCTGTCCCTCTGTGGTTCTGCTGCGGTGTCAAGGAGGTCTTAATCACTTATTCTAATAGTTCACGGATGTACTTACTTAATCCAAATAAAGAAGGGGTTTCATTTCCTAAATTTTCACCAGTCAGATCAAATGGAAGAGTATAGTATTTAGATTAATCCGGATTTACCTTCTATGAAAATTAATGCCTGGATTGCTTTTCCTTTTCTCATGGGCTAAGGAATAAGTATTGATAAGGGATGATTTGAGTGTAATTTTATGAATGTGTGTAGAAAACATAAACCAGTAATTTAGTCTTAATAAAGGTAACCCATGTGATGTCTTTTGTTAATCCCCATTTGTACCTTATCATGTATATATATACACTTATTTTGAAAGGTCATACTGTACACTGTACCGTAAAATTTAAAAAACTATATTTCAAATAAAAACAGAATATTGAGTATTTTGAGAAAAATATATAGCGGTGTTCAATGTCAAACATACCAGTTGTGTTAGGGTTTTCCTTGACTGTGACAAAACACCTGAGAAAATTCCATGAAAGGGAGGATTTATGTTAGTTCATGGTATCAGGTGTTTCTCTCCGTGATCACTTGGCAGTGTTACTTTGGGACCTGTGGCAGAGGAAACATATTCACTTCAGGGTGGCCAGGAAGCAGGAGAAGCTACAGCTGGCTCATTAGCCCTGAGCCCTGACTTTCTCCAGGAAGTAGGCTTCTCTGAAAGATTCTACCATATCCTCAAACTGCTGCCTTTAGCGCCAGATGAGCCTTTGGGTTACACTTCCAAACTATCGCATTAGTACTGACGTGACATTTTAAACACTAAAGAAGCCAGTGAGTGACTAAAGAGTTTTATAGGTTATTAAATTTTTAAAGAGATAAGCAAACTTAAAAGATTAGTTTGAAAGTAGGAAATATGTCAAAAAACATTGACCAAGAAAAGCATTAGCATCATTCCAAAATAAAATGTTCAATTTAAGAGGAAGATATGCTTTTAATTTTTATGAACTAGTATAAAACTTATGTGATGAAAGTTAAAGATGTGCTAAGAAATAGAAATTTCCACAAATATATTGAGAGATTCCTGCTATCATTTATTTTAAGGTTTTGTAGAATGAATATTCAGAATACCAGAAAGGATATGTTTTGATAAACTTGTGCAATAAAGTTTTCCTAAAGGACATATCAAAGACATTGAGCAAATGGTAAATTCATGTTGTTCACCACCACACAGAAAATATTTATTAAATATGAATAAATTCTGTCTCTAGGTCAGATCTCAGCATTTTCTGAAGGATTAAAATCTTGTGTAGTTCTGAATACGGTACCACTACATTATAAACCAATCATACGAACTTAACTATGAAATTCCTCATTTGACTAGAAATTAAATATTTAAAAATCATGAGTAGCAGAAATTGATGATTTTTGAAAGATTAAACAGTAGCAAAGCATTACATATTATAAAAAAAAGTAGTTAAGGAAATAGCTAAATATATAGTCCAATTGACCAATAAAGCCAAAATTTTTGGAAAATAATAACAAGTTAATTCACTGCTGGTAAGGTTGATCTTTAAAGTAAAAAAAAAAAGCTCAAACAACCAATTGCAAGAATAGAAAATGGTCAATAACAGATAACACAGATTTTGAATCTTCAATCAGACAGAAATAACAACTTTATGGCAATACACTGGAAAATTTGGAAGAAGAGAAACAAATTCCTCTAAAATTATACATTATCAAAACTGACCTTAACCCTAATCTTATTTTTTTTTTCTTAACCCTAATCTTAAACTTGATCACATGGATAAGCACTCAAGGAGAAAAAAATGTTGCAACCTAGAATAATATCCTTCAATTAAATACCAAAGAAAGTGTCAAGCAAAAACTAATACCTGATGGGGGGAGTCATAAAATAATACTGAAAATTTTAACAAAAAGCTCTAAGTATACTTGCAGATGGGACGATTAAATTTCAAAGATTAAAGTTTTTCCAAATTAACTTATGGTTAAAACACAGTTTCAAATCCTAATTTAAGAAATTGACAAGCAAAATCTAAATTCTGTATGGAAAAATCACCATCCACAAATAGTCAAAACAGGTTCAACAACTGACTAAAGTAGAAGTTGCCCTAGAAAACACTGCAACTTCCTCCACAGTTCTTCAGCAGCAATGGAATCGGCAAACTGTGACAACATTCACACAGTGGAATACAGCACAGCAGTAAGAAGTAATCTGCTAGATTTGTACTCAACAAAACAGATGCATCTCAGAAATAATACGGAACTATCTGATCAAAGCCATCTACAACAAACCAACAGCCAACATCATACTAAATGGTCATAAACTGAAAACTTTCACTTTAAAGTCAGGAACAAGACAAGGATGTCCATTGTCACCACTCCTATTCAACATAGTTCTGGAAGCACTAGCCAGAGCAATCAGACAAGAGAGAGAAATAAAAGGAATAAGGATAGGAAA
>PVLD010020829.1:0-32926 GCA_004027595.1 Dinomys branickii | reverse complement strand
CACAAAACCCGTTGGGGTGCCTAAGTAGGTCTTCCCACCCGGGAGATCCCGCAGTCCTTGAAGCTGCTTTGATGTCTCTCGCTGGGCTGAGCTTCTTCCCGATTCAGGAAAAACCGGTTAGAGCACGCACTTAACTCACCCTGTGATCGTGCAGACAGGAGTGCCGTTCAGATGTTTTTCCCTGGATGGAGATTTTCCCTGACTCAGAAATCCCGCGGGTCGGTCGCTGTTGCTCCAGTTCGTGCAGCGCTGGCTGTGGGGGTGGGGTTCTGAGCTGGATCCCGGAGCGCTGCCCGGTTTGGCGCAGTTTGTCCCAGTAGCGCGTTCTCTGTCGGGTTCAGGAGCTGAAGCCATTCTTCCCTCCACACTCGCTCTCTCGGCTGGTCGTCTTCTTCCCGGAAGTCCTCATTTCTGTCTTCATATTGCTATATTTCATTGTTTGGGTGGTAATCCTCTGGGAGGTTCTCTCTCTGCTGCCTACCCGGTCGCCATCTTCCCGGAAGTCCAACATGGATATTTTTGCGACACAATCTTTCAGGCTTTTCTCAGAATGGTAGGATATGAAGACGTCATTCACTGTGTCTCACTCTTGGGAAAATATACAATTAAAAAACCTCGAAGTTGTTTCAACAAGAGGAACAGGGATTTCTGAACCACAGAAACATAGTTGTTTCTCCTGCAAGAATTTAGGAAACAAAAGCATTTTGATACTCCTTTGTGAGTTTCAATAATGACCAAACATTACAAGAAAATCCACCTTGAGCATGAGAGCATCTTTGTTTTATAGACAAGGAAACCGAGGCCCTGTGAGAGTATATATGCTGCCCATAGTCATAGAAGCAGTGCTTGATAAAAACTTGGGTTAAAATTCATGTTCTGATTTTAACCTACTTTACAGAGTGAAGAGTGGAGGGTAAGGCTTGATTCCAAAGTGATGAGTGAGTCAATTCATTCATCAGTCTTCTTATTGGGACTTCCTCCATTCACCCAACATTCGCAAGCGCTCACTTCCTGGGACCCAGGCCCTGTACTAGACTCTGAGTATACCAAGGCCAATCTCTTGCCTTGGAAGGGTTTCAGCCTCCTGGACCAGGAACAGGAACAGAGCAGAGCAGAGGCATGACAGAGGGGCGGCCATCTCCTTTTTGACAATGGAGAGGGTGATAGTTCAACTGGGTCTAGAAGCATTGGAGAGACTTTGTGAAGGGCAAAAGTGATTCCTGCCAATGATTACCATCTGTGTTAGGGCTGCCCTGACACTGAAGGGGCTTGGGATACAGAACCATATTAGAATAGTGTTGTTACCAAAAAGGCAGGAAGAGGGATCTAGGTCACTGTGGGGGAGCAATGAGGATGTCAAAGACACACAGCTGAATGACTAAATAGGTGTGAGAAGGAAAGGACTTGAGCACGATGGGAAGGTTATGTCACAGGAACATGAAATCAAAGACAGGGAAGACTTATACATGTCTTCCAGCTGAGCAGAAGGGATCAGAGGAGAGAGACTTTGATGACAGCACAAGAAAGGAGCTGGTACAATAACATCGAGAGTAGGTGAGAGGGGATGGGATGTCAGCCTCTCACTATTTTTGCTCTATATCTTTTAGCTTTGTTCTTCAAAATTCTTCTTTAGGATGAATCTTTTATTTACAATTATAAAAACAGCAAGAACTAATCCCGGCTGGATCCTAGGTTTCCAACATACCAGGCTGAAAAGCACCATCATGGAAACCTAGGGTGTCTAGTCACCCTCTGAGTGATGACTGTAACTTTGGAAGCCAATGCTATTTTCTATCTCTAAGGGTTTTCACAGACATTTCACATCTCAAGACAGCTTTGGACAGAAGGCAAGACAAGACGGAGATGTGCACCCAGGGCCTCCACCACTAAGTCAATACCCTCTAAATATTTAGTAATGTTAGTAGTAAGTGTTGGCTGGCTAGAGCCTGCGGGAAGAGCTGAGAGGAAAGATGTTTCCTCAGCTCAGCTTCCTCCTTATTGCTTGTTCAATCCAGCTGTGAAATGCAAAGCACAACTGTGCATTGTCTGCGTCTTCCCTCCTCAGAAGCAGGTTATAGCCAGTTATTACTCAAGGACACCTCCTGCAATCTCACCCCAGCTCTCTACTCCAAGCTGTACCACGTTAGCTGAATCTTAGGTGAAGCTAGTGCTACAGAAACCCAAAGAGCAAATGGAAGTGCATTTGTCCCCTAACAGCGCAGCTTCTAAGTAGCCCAGGGCTGGTAGGATATCTTCATGGCATTAGTTAGGCATGCAGACTTTTCTAGTGTGTTGTTAGGCCATCCCCAGTGCAGGTCTTTATTTTATGTTTCATGATGGCTTAAACCTGCGTCCACCTTCCATCTAGTGGGAAGGACAAAGGGAAAGGGAGATAGAAAGATCATTCCCCTTATTTTTATGAACTTCGTGGTTTTGAAGCTCACTTCATGGTTTGCTCTGCTCACTTCTGTTGGTCAAAATCTAGACAGATGACTACAGTGAAAAACTGTATCCTCCTACCCTGGTCACGTGGAAGGAGGGACAATGGATATCAATATATCAACTGTTCTCTGTCTTAGGTTACCAAGTGCATTTCAACAAAATGTAATATTATTCATGGGAGAAGTTATGAACCCATGATTCTCTCTCTAGTTGTCGTTCCAGAAACCTGAAAACACCGGAGAAGTTTAGAGTCCCTTTTAAAACAGAATCTTCAGCCACTCCTTGGATACGTTCATCCCTTTGGCAGATGCACCTCCAGGTGGCATATTCCCATTTCACAGATGAGATCACAGAGCACTGACAAAATGGGGGGTGACCTGTTTTCCTGAGTTTTCTGTAGTTCTCACATTTAAGAAGCTACAAGATTTTAGAAACTTAAGAGAATGCCCCAGACTCAGAGCCTAAATAATGCCTGCAGTCACAGACGAATACGACCTTTATATACTACTACTTCCTGGATTGCTCTTACCGGAGAACTTCTTAGCAGGCAGTAAACGTGAGAACATTCTTCCTGTTACTTCTGCTTCCTCTTTTCCTTTTTGTAAGCACTCAGCCTCATTCAGTTCTCTCTCCTTTTCTCCATTTCAGTGTCTACAGCAGAGTCTATAGTTGGCCCTTGCAAGCAGTTGAGGGTTGAATGGGCTAAGGAAACACTCTGTACCCAGAGTGGCTGTCACTTCCTGGGGATCCAGCCACTCTGCTGGGCAGATCTCACCCAGTGGTATGAGGAGGAACTTGTTCAGAAGCCAGACATGACCAAGCATCTTCACAGGTCAGGGCAAGGTGTTTGTTCAGTGTTTCCCTTTGTCCTCTTCCTTTCCTCACTGTCATTCTCTGGGTGAATTTCTCAGGCTTAGATTTTCTAATTCATTCAGAACAGCTGTTATTTTTAAAAAATATGCCAGGTCTATCGTGAGATCTTTACCTCTCTGAATCAGTTAAGTAGTCCTCATCTCTACTGCAGGAGCTTTGAATGCTCTCATTTTGTAGGACAGGGTATTGAGACAGAGTGGAGAAGAAATTTGTCCAAGGTTAAGCAATTGGTAAATAGTAGCGTGAAGACTCGAATTGGTCCTTATCCCCATCCTATCAGTTTAAAATCTGCAGCTACTTGATCTTCAGCTCTATAGAGAGTAGGAACAGAACTGAGATTCAAGCCTAGATTCCGATTCCAGACCTGCAGCTCTTGATACCCAACAGGCTTTGTACCAGTTAAAGACCCCAGCCACCTCCTGGGATATGGCCTTGTTGCCTGTAACCTGGGATTCTCTGAGAAGTCACCCCCTGCGCACCCCCAAGTGGCAAACACTGATAAGCCTCTGCAGAACAGTTGTATTTTACCTCCTAGTTCAAATATCTGCTCCCCCATTCACCTCATATTCTTTTGCAAGAGTATAATCTGCTACTTTTGCACCAGAAAAGTAAGAGGTTCAAAGATCCTGCCTGGGAATGTTTGTTAGCTTTAGAGCCTATCAAAATACCATGGCACCAACAGGCCAGTGCAAACCACAGAATGATGGGAAAAGGAGGCCGAGAAATGCACTCTACATATTGATCAAATAGCGTAAAACAGTGCCTCTCTGTAGAGTCAAGCCTGTGCCTGAGAGCTGCCTACTTCTGCCTGCAGGATCTGGGGAGATTTTAGGATTATGTTCTGTAAAACTACCCAAACTCATCTCAGTCTTGACCAGGGAATCCACCCTATGTGGATTTCCTGACATTTTCACAAGGGTGACAGAAAACATAGGACTGTTCTCATACTTATAAGGGTTTCAGAAGATAAATATGCATGCATACACAAAGAATGGAAATCTATTATAGACTTTATATAAATAGACAATGCATTTATATTTATAATCCAATGAGTCACAAGATTTTAAATAAACCCAGAAATAAAAGTTTCTCTCACTCCTCTTTGATTCAGTAAAAGCACTGAAACAAAATATTTTAAAACTTGCTAAGGTCATTAATTTGGGTATTATATGGAGAGGTGGATTTGGTGTGGGGGAAAATGAGGCTTTCATTAAAAATGATGTGAAATCTTAAAAAAAAAATCCCCTTGCGAGTTTCTGGAGACTTTCAGTGCAAATTACCAAAAATGTTTATTGTTAGGAGATGTGTCATCCTAACCTGTGCAGATTATGGCTTTGATAGTTTCCCTAGTACTTTCGGCAGGAGTGTTCTGTTTTTACAAACACCTCCGACATTCAGTGAACTGTTTCCTCTCACATTCTAGGCATGGTGCTGTGACTGCTTGGCTGGACAGGCTGTGGAACAGAGACCCTCGTGGGACAATGCCTATCTGCTTTGCAGCTCTAGCACCAGCTCAGGAGCCTGGACAGCTGACATCCTCAGCATAACTTGAAATAGTCTTGAGGAGTAGATCCAGACAGTTCCAGTGAGCCCCAGCACTCTAAGCAAAGGGCCTGGTGCCCGGCGTCCATCAGCAGCCTCCTTGTCCCGTGCTTGCCGTGTGGTCTACCCCATGCGAGCGCACCTCATCGAAGCGAAGGACTCCGTTGCAAGCAACTCGTTAGCATGGTTCACTTCCTCGGTGCTCTCAGGTTGGCCATTTATCAAAGTGCCAGCATTGGGTGACTCCTGGTGATGGATTTTCATGTTTGTTTTATAAAGAATTTCATTCAAAGACTTCAAAGAACTTTGGTAGCACTTAGGTGAACAGCGCTCAGCGTGGGTCATGGGGCAGGCTGCGTACAGTGGGTAAGACATTCCCAGAGAACCGGCTTGGCTGCTGAGCTTCTAGTGGGGAAAATCGGCACTGGGCGAGATCCTGGCCCTGTGGGCGTGCATTTCCCCAGAGGTGCTGGCTGAGGGCAGAGGGGCGCATGTTTCCACAGGAGGCCCAGAAGTGTGGGACCAAACCGAAGTCCAACTCCCAGAGGTATTTCAGCATTTTGATGATCTCAGGTTTCATGGCCGAAGATCAGCAGCACTGGGGCCTCCTTGCTGGCGCATCTGTATGCCAGGCTGGCTGACTGGGAGTTCTCCGAAGACCGGAGTGGGGCAATTATTCTCTACCTGGACATGTGACCTTGCTCGTCCCTCTTTTGTAGAGTGACTGTAAAATGCAGTAGATGGACAAAAGCTTCTTAGAACAGCAGGCTTAAGGAGGTGGAATGGAATCCTTGGGTGGGGTAGATCTACCATGTCCAGTAGTAACAAGCCAAAACCCTGTCCCCTCTACAGTGCTGCACTCCTGGGGGGAGGCCCTTGTGGAGGCCTAGTGAGTGGGACACACCTCCTGGAGTGTGACAAATGAGAAATTTTAAAACGACATTTACTTTTACAAGTCAGACATTTAAGTGGGTCCTTTTTATGGAGCATTTTCAAATTTTATATCACCTAAGAGACTTTTGCATTTCTTACAATTCTTCTGCACATTAAAGATGAATTATAGTCTCATCCATTTGAGAAAAGAATTTGGGGGAATTTGTACAGCAGACAAAGGCCACCTGTGCCCTGATATAGACTGAGAATCTGAATGAGTTTCCCTTCCTGATTGATACACTGGTACTGGTGACAGGAAAAGAGTTAGAGTGTCAAACTTTTAGTAAGAATGTAGTGTTTGGATCAATTTGTAAATATTTTTACTGTCTGGCCCATTGTTTAATGTGTTTCTGGGTGTTTGTTTGGGGAATCCAAGTGGGCAGAAATACACAGTGGTAGGCTGACATCCCAAGCTGGAGTGCCCAGGTGTGGGGCGATATACCCCATTTGGCATGGGCCTTGTGCCAGGCATGGTGCTAACTTCGCATGCTCTCCCTCACTTAACTCTCACAACAGCCTCGAGGGGGAGGCATGGTTTGGTTGTTTGAATTTCTCACATGTGGTGTAAGAGGCTCAGCAAGGTAAAGAACTCACCTTCAAGGTATAGGACTATGAACCCAGGCCTTCTGGTCCAGGGACCTTTCGGGGACCACTGCTCCTCTTGCCTAACCCCCAGCATGTAGACTGGCCTTTGGCTTTTCCTCTGGTTTTTATTATACAGGGTCATGACTGGTGTCTCAACAGGCTCTGTAAACTATGCTACTAAGTTTCTTGAGAATAGGATCCAGGTTTGCTTTTATGTCTAACAGGTACTAACTTTGTGTTTGCTGGGTGATTGAATTGAACTTAGTGATAGCCTCTGTGAATTCTGTGCTTCAGAAAAAAATTTAAAAAGGTCACCTTTTTTTCCAGACTGCAGCACCGATGAGGGCGAAGGGACTCTCCCTTGGCCAGGGGGACAGCCTCAGATCCCAAAATTTGGTCAGTATACAGATGACCTGCCCAGTAGCAATGGACAGGGTGAGGAGTAGAAGCATTTATAGGGATGTAATTGCCCGTGGCATTTACAAGATAGGCTAAAAAGGCCTGAATGGGGTTTTCCCTCTCAAAGCTATGTCTTCATGAGCATCAGCAACCTGGAAAGCATCAATAGGATGGAAACCAGCTCTTGGGAGGAACAGTGGAACATTACATCAGAAAGAAACTTCCATGAGCATTGTTAACATTTGTAATTCATGTGGTCTTTTATGAATAAGTGAATTCACTTTTGGAATATTTTGTTCACAAAGTTTACTTTGCACATATCCCATAGAATATGGGACAAAGCAACTTTACCACAGTTGTCTTAAGAAGTTATAAAGCAGGAATATTTTATAACCCATACTGGTTTTTGTGAACATGGCAGGAATTTGCTTCCCTTATTCACAGCTATTTTCCCAGCACTTAGAATAGCACCAGTGATTGTTCAAGTGCTGAGAAATATTTGTTGAATGACTGTGAATGAAGGAAGTGTGCAGATTGCTTAAAAACACTGCGTTCCCAAGAGACCTCATTGCCTTCACTATTGATGCCTTTTGAAGTGTTTTGAACTTTATTTTTTAAAAAAGAGACACTAAAGTGCAATCTTATATAAATGAATATGCAAATATATTTTAAATTAATATTTTCTTATTTTATAGCTAGTTGATAACAATAAGACTGTGTGTAACAAAACAAAAATTTAAACTGCAGGACTCCAAAGGACATTTGCAGTCACACAGCAGCTTCAGAATTCAATTTATTTCTGCCTTCTAGTTTGCTTGCCTCATATTGCACCAAGAAAATATTGGTTCACAGAGAAAAACAGTTTGCCTTGAGCGCTCAGGACACTCTGCAATGAAACTGATTTGGGAACTTGAGAGAGCTCATAGAAAGTGTTTGTTTCCAAGTTGAATCATTAGGAGGAAAATATTGATTTACTCACAAACATCATCATCAATATATCAGCTCAGAAGTGCTGCAAGCCCTACACAAGGGCTCAGAGCGCTGACAGTATGGACGCCTGCTTAGGCAATATGCCTTGGAGTGAAGGTGCCTGTGGGCTTACTTGATCCTTAACCAGGTCCTTCTGTGCTTTCTGAAGTTTGTTGTTCCAAGAATGGTGGGAATACGAGGTAAAGAGTAGAGAGTTAGCAGGAAAGCCGCATTGTGGGTGGGATTTTATCTGCATTATGTATCCTATTCATTCATTCGTTTACTCAAGTATCTATCATAAGTGAAGGGTTCCTCTCTAAGCAGTTTAAAATAAAACTGACTATAGGTATCTAAAGCTATGTTGGGAAAATGGAGAATTCCATGAGTGTAAGATACTGTAGTTCACATTGGTTGATGAAACAAAAAATACATGGTATGGGGTAGAGGTGGTTAATGAAGTGGTATCTAGTTGCCACATCTTTTATTTTAAAATAGGAATATGCTTGGAATTCATCACCCTTTGTACACTTGAGGCAACCAAAATATGCAATTAGAAAATTATTATAGTACACACTGCCAGCAATTCTCAAAATATTCTCCCCTTGATTTCAACACATACTATTGTTCTTGCCACTTTATGAAGTATTGGAAGCAGTTGGGGGAATCCTCTTTCATGAGCGTCTTGGCAAGGCATGATCAAGACTGTGGTGAATGCTGCTGTCCAGTGACAGCCAAAGGCAAGGAAGTCTTGTAAAAACATGCTATGTTCTTATCCACCTTATTCACTGGATCTGGTACCATCTGACTTCTGACTCCTCCCCAAAGTCAAAACAACCACAAAAGATAAATATTTTGAATCCATTTAGGATATCAAGGCAACCATGACGGTGTAACTAAGACACTCATGAAAGAGGGTGTCCAGAACTGCTTCAGAAAGTGGGAAGAGTGATGGGGTAATTGTGTCCACAGGGGGATCAACAGCAACGTTTCCTTAACTGGAACAAATTTTTTATTTAAACCTTGGCTGTGATGTTGATTCATTGTTTTGCAGGAAGGACTGGATTTTACAAACTGTGGGAATACAGGAGCAACGGGAGAGACTACACATTCCTTGACTTGAACATTTTGGGTTGGCCTTAACTGTATATCCCTCAGTAATGAGTGATTCAACTCACTCGGAGCCAAAGTGGAAACATAAATGAGGTCAGCGGCCCCTGGAAACTGTCTGCATCTCTCGAGTGCTTTAAATTATGGGGCACACTTTACTGTACCAAATCAATGCAGGTTTATTTGGATTTGATCCAGCTGCCAAGTAAATAGTTGAAGGTGAACCGTGGGAGCTGAGCGCTCACTACCCCTTTGCAGTAAGGTGGTTTTCTTCCCCCTTTTCCCTGAGTCTTAAGTATATAAAGATTACCTGGGAAACAAGAAAGGAAAAACTTAATTCAAAATAGCAGAGGATGTATATAGACCTGTTTTTCTCCCCCTGTGGATGTTGCCATTTTTACTCAGGAAAAAAAAAAAAAACAAAACCCTCTCTGAATAGTTTCTAGCTGCCTCCCTTTCCTTCTCAAGCAGTGACATCACCGTTGCTCAGTTTATCACGACTTCCAGGAGAAGGAAAAGAATTAGCAGTCACTTAATTATCGTCACCTGTGGCTTTCAGCGGCGGTTAAAATCTAAAGAAGGAGAAGCGAGCCGATTAGTGTCCTGGGAAAGGAAGCAGGGCTGTGGTAACTGCCGGGTGCTAACCCTGTAATAAAGCAGCCCTTTGACCTGCCTTTTTGGGTCCAGCGTCTGCGGCGTGCCTCTGCTGGTGCACTTTGTGGGAGAGATGCACAGGTCACGCTTGGTCCTGGGAGGGGGCTGCCGTTTCCTGGTCCAGCTGGAGGCCAAAACTCACACATCAGGTGAAAGGTCAAGTAAGGGCGACGCGCACCAGCCCAAGGAAGCGGAGACGGCTCTCTTGCCTCGAGTGCTTTTCAGTTTGGGAGAATGGAGACGAGCGGCTTCTCTCTGAACCATTGCTTTCCCAGGCTTCTGAATTTCAGAACCTCTTGTACTTTCCATTGCTTTCCAAACACGGGCCTGTTTCAGGCTTCCCTGCACACAGATTGCAGTGATGTGGCCAAGCAATTTTGACAAGATATGCAGCTCCGAGAAAAAGCACTTGAGGCTTACAAGGACATGAACGGTTGCGGGCCTCTTGGTGGGGGGTAGGGGTGGGAGGTGCGATGTTCAGCCCCTGCGAGGGAAACCCCGACTGCAGTGCCTTCTAGGCTGTGGGGGCCCTGGCGGTCAGGTGCTCGAGGACATGCCCACATCACCTGCAGAGCTTGTCTCCAGCCTGATGACGGGCAAATGGTTCTCCCTGAAGGGGATCCAGGAAAAAGAAAAAAAAAAAAAACCCCATATCTCATTGAAGGTATTTTGCTCATTCCTCATATCTGAGTTCCAAAAACGTTTATTGAACACCAGCTCTTGTGCAGAGTGCTGGACAGGGATGAAGGAGAAATTGAAGATCTTTACTCTGTCTTTGAAGAACTGCCTCCTAAATCAGAGCTGAAAGCTTGTGAACGTTGATATAAATGCTTATGAGACAGCAGAGAAAGGGCAAATTAATACTTCAGCAAAGAGGGGTGGGCAGGACCTATTCTGTCTCTTCCCCTGACACTGGAGGGTACTGAGGTTCTGCAGCCAACGTCCCATTTTTGTAAAAGTGTAAGACTTTGGACCACCTATTAATATTGCCCAACCTTCCCTGCTAAATTTGTCCTGTTTTTCATCTCATCGTTAACCCTCAGCCTCCATGCTCGTGGCTTTGAAACAGTAGTGCCTCACACTGTGGAGAAAAGCACAAGAAAAAGTGAGATATGACAAAATGCTCTATTGTCTGCTTTGATAACTAAGTTTGTACTTTATATATGCCCTCAAACAGTTTGCTGAATACATATGGTAAATGATAGAACAAATTTCCAGACTGTGGTTTAGCCTACAAAAGGAAAGACACTGTAGAGAGAAAAAGATAGGGAAATAAAGAATTTTGAACAAAGGGACATCCAACTCTGATGTCTTTCAAAATCCTGAAAAACAAATTCTGCAAAGGAGGGCAGCACAGGGCTATGGAGAGACCAAGTACTTTGTGGCCCAAGTGACCCCTGCTTTGTCCCAGGGTGTTCCGGGTAATTTTTAGCAAGTAGGCTGTGAGAATGATATGGAAAGAGAGGAAGCCAAGTAAGAGCTAACACAGATGGGACCAAAGATGGCAGAAAATTCATCTCAACTCTTAAGACTGGATACTAATAGAGGGTGAATTCCTGCTAGTATTATACAAAGATACGAGGCTGTTGTTGTACTCTACATGCTGCAGTGCTGGGAGGACTCTGTGGCAGTAGGATGATCTTAGCCACTGCTACTATTTGAGTCAGATGAGTCAGCCTCAAATTGGTCACAGTGAGTCTCATGTAATCTGTTTTAGTTCAATACTGAAAGGATGCTGGGCCTATTCACCTTGATATCGTCTTACAAAATAGTGTTCTGTTTTCCGCTTTGCTTTGCTTGCCTTTTTATGTCTTTTCTGCATGGTTCTTCTGAAATTTAAGATCACACTTGTTTGTTGGTTTGTGATTAGGTTTCTTTATTTCTTTTCTTCTCTCATGCACAACCCTCCTCTCCCTCTTCAAAAAGTAGCTGTTCTCTTGATCGGGGCTGTACATTTTTGTGTCTTGTTAGGAAGCATTGAGGCATCATAAACCTGGGTCCAGAGAAATGTCTTGGTGTTTCCTGGCCTAAAGGCCTACAGATCTGGAGAGCAGAAATGGAGTGTTATGTTTGTGTACCTGTATGAGTTCCTTTCATAGATTGGGAACTAAAGCCAGAGTTTTCACTCTTATTTTTTGTAGATAACAAAATACACCAGTCTCGATAATTTGTAAAAAATAGAAATTTTATTTGACTAATGAGTTTAGAGGCCAAGAAATCCAAGAGTATTGTGGTGATGCCTGCTTAGCCTCCGGTGAGACTCTTCTTTCTGTGCCATAAGTGGGGCAGGGTGAGTGTGCTAGCTCTACTCTCCTCTTATAAAGAAACCCACCAACACCATATGAGAACACCACCCTTATGATCTCATCTAATTCCAGTTGCCTACTAAGGGCCTTATTTCCACATACCATTAACTAGTGATTTGGGGGATTAAGTTTCTAATACATGAACTTCTGAGGGTCACACTCAAATAATCAAGACCAGTGTGGTATGGTGAGTTGCCTGAACCCATTTTCCACTTCTTCTGGGCTCATTTTCTATCTTATTTTTAGGAAGAAACTGTAACCTTGGGTTTGTCATCACTTTAATGAGTAGAGGGGGATTTTAGGTATTTTCTGTAGGGAGAGTTGTCTGTTTATAAGTACCTTCTAAAAGCAGGCCTGGTGGATGTCCAGAACCAAAATCCTGGGAGACAAGCTTCTGTGACACACAGGTACTCAGTTCTGGCTCTTCTTGAAGATCTTCTGTGAGCTTCCAGGAAGCCCTGTACCTTCTCATGTTGTCAGTGACACGTGGCAGTCTGAGGCATCCATGAAAAAGGTGTTGTGTGGCTACTAAATGCCCCCCTTAGGGGACACACATCTTTTGGATGATTTCTAGTTTGTGAGGGTGCCAGAACCAGGTGTCCTGTGATATCTATGGAGCAACAGCTGATGTTACTGCATATAGTAGGTGGGATAATGGCTCCCCCCAAAAGTTCATGTCCTAATCTCAGACCCTGTGATTATGTGAGGCAAAAGTGCTGCTATGGTCTGAATGTCAGTGCCCGCCCTTCATATACTGACTCTACCTGCAGGATGAGAGTACCAAGAAGGGAAATCTTTTGTAGGTGATTAAGTCATGATGGTTCCTGACCCTTGATTTTGGACTTCCAGAACTATGAACAATAACTTATATTATGTATAAATAACCCTAGCTAAGGCATGTTGTTATAGCTGCTCTAGTGGAATAAGATATTGACAAAGGTAGTTTAGAGTTGCAGAGAGAATTAATGTTGGTAACCACCAGACTTTAAGATGGAGAAATTATTCAGTGTTATCCAGATGAGCCCACAGTAATTTTATATATTCTTAAAAGTAGAAAAGGGCATTGGAGAAGAAAAGCAGAGAGATGGAAGCATGACAAGAACTTAGCCAGCGAGTGCTGGCTTTAAGGGTGAAGAAAGAGGGATAGCAAGAGAAGAACAGAGGTGGTTTCTAGGAGTTGGAACACGCAAGGAAGCAGATTCTCTGTTACAACCTCCAGAAACAACACGGTCTCCAAGGCAAGACTTGGATAACATCAGCTTCTAACTCCTAGGATTATAAAATGATAAATTTGTGGCATTCTGAAGGTAATTCACCGGTGGCACTTTGTTATAGGAGTCGTAGAAAACTGACACCGTGTCCTGATAATTAGCAGGGGTGACTGTTGATATTCAGTCTTAATTCTCAGGTGCTGACTTCTCAGAGACAGATGAAGCTGCAACTATAAATTCTGGGAAGAGATTATAACAAGAACACAAGATTGGACAGGTACTGAGAGGTAGAGACCTGAAGCCACAGCATCAGAGCACTGATGGCATTGCTGCAAATAAAGCTATTTTCCTGACTTCAACTTTTTTTCTCCATATTTGTCTAGTCTTTCCTGCCTTTGAAAGTGAATCATAAGCTTTTCATCAAATGGTGTGACCTTTATGTATACTGATTTATAGAAGCATCGTAGGGGTGAGAATTACTGAATTAGTTATGGAAAACAAAAATCAGCATGGTGTAGAATTATTCTAGGAAAGGTTAATACACTGAATAAAATTAGAATCACTCAGTTACTCTAAGGACATGGAAAATGAAAAGATTTTCATGTGGTTGCTTAACCTCCAAACACAACCATTTAGGCATATTTCTGCTATTTAAAATTATACATGGGAAAGTATGCAAAACCATAAAACTACTAATTTAAATATCTATTTTGAATGTCCAATATCATAGGGGATAGTTTATTCCTGTTTTAGGAGTATACATCCTAAGTATATAAATATAATGCCTGTTAATCTTAAGTGCTAAAATAGATGTTTGGTTCAAAAGATAGCTTCTGTTAACTAGCATTATATCATTTAACCTTAGGCTTTCAGAAGAATGTGAGAAATGAAAGAACAATGCTTGGCTTCCTTAATTCCCAGACCTACTAGCCACTAAAAATTAACTGAGTTTATTACATTGTTTAGGGAAGTAAATAGATGAAAAAGAAGTGGTTTTTAATACTTCGGAAGCAAACTTCAGAGTTTCAGTCAGATGTGTGTTCAAAAACAATGCTAACGAAAAAAAATCCCATACCTTCTCCCCAAACTTTGTAGAAGCTTAAAACAGAAAGCTACTTTTATTACCTAAAATAAAGGATAATGGCTTTGAATATTTCTTCATAGACTGCTGTATAACTAAAGGAAAATGGAAGGCAGCGCACTGTGTTTAACGACAGAGGTGTATCGTTAGGTTTTCCTACTTTTGGAGTCTATCCATCTCTGCCCACGTTTTAGAGGAGATAATACAGGGATGAATGACAAGTGCAAATTTTGAAAGAAGACAGAACTTAGAGAATTAGAAAGATGATGACTAATGCCAAAAGATACCAAGGAAATTACCTATGACATTTAAAAACATGTTGCTTTTTTGAGACATAGAAAAAGTCAAAGCAAGAAAATCCAAAAGCTTTCTGTCTCAGTTCTGTGATTCTTTTGTGTAAACGTGAAGCCCTTTTTTAAAATTTTTGTAGCTTTCTCATGATCTTTGTAACATTTATTGTGTTGCATATTTTTTTGCACGACAAGAAATGCATAAACTTTCTCAGGTCACTGAGGCAGTGATTTCCTCTACCATATACTGGAGTCTGGAAAGCTGAAGTTGCTTCTAGTGTTTCTTTGATCTTTATTATTATAGTTCATCAGAGGTTTATGGAAGGATCTGATACCACTGTAGAGTTATTTTCATTGGCCCTTTCAAATTAGAGCAAAATTTTCCATGACATATGGGGCTACTGTTGCTGTTGTTTGGATTGTCCTGATTTCCAAGGAAAAATATATATTGAGTGACCCTAGATTACCCACTCTAAGAGTTTGTTTTACATGCATTCTATATATAAATAACAAATTCAGAGAAATATTTATGGAGTCAGAAAGGATAGGCATGCTAATTTAAATTTAAAAAGAATATTTTCCCTAATTGGGTCTCTCTGAGTTTACTTAGACCTTAATATTTTGACACCAGTAAATGTGATTTTATTTTTCATGAAAAGACTAAAGTTTAGCAGCAATTTAATTTTGGATTTTTTTTTAAGGCAGCACATGTTCCAGGCAATGCTGCTGACTATCGTAATAATTGACACCAAACATCTCCTAAGCATGCTTTGAATTTATTACTTTATTATCAGAACTACTGTTTTTTGTTCTTTTACTTTCTCTGATGCCTTCCATACCTATGGAGCATCTCCACCTGGGTGTTACTTCATCACTCAAACTCATCATTCACAACCGAGCTCATTATGGTCGTCATCCCTGCCTTTTTCTCTGCGGTCACCGTCACTGAAGACCATGGATTCCAGCTCTTTATTTCCTACTATATTCCATCTTCTCCCTCTGCTCTACTTCCTGCACTGCTATTTTCACTAAAGCTGACACTAGGCAGCCCTAGATTCCTTCAGTGCTGTACTTATTTTCCTAGTTTCAGTCTAATCCCCGTTCATTCACTCATCTACTTTCAGGTCCAGCAAATTTTTCCAAAGTACAAATGAAATCACATTACTCTTCTCTGAAATTCCTCAGTGGCCCCTATTGCCTACATGACTGTCCAGATTCTTTTATGGGGTAAACAAGACTCTTTTGGGGTAAAATATTAACATATACCTATAATGTTATTAATACATATGCATTATTAACATATATATTAATAACACCATATGAAATTTTTCATCAGTTCTTAGATATTCTGGTAAGTTTTCATAGTTTTTGTTTTCACTTAAGTTTGAGGATATTCTATTGTCTTGTTTTCTCAAGTTTAGGATTCTTTTCTTATCCATGTCAAATGTATTAATAAGATTATCAAAGGTATCCTTTGTTTCTTTTACTATGTTTATAATTTCTAGCCTTCCCTTTAGATTCTTTTTTGAAGTTTCCATGTCAATGCTGATATGACTTACCTGAATTTTTATAGCTCCTGCTTTTTCCATTAGACCCCTTGACACATTGTATTAGATAGTTTTCTCATTGGTGGGCAAAGTACCTGAAACCTGCAATTTAAAGGAGGAGAGGCTTATTTGGTTTATGATTTCAGAGCACTGAGTACATGGTTGGTGAGTTTCATGGAAGAACCATCATGTTGGAATGATGTGAGAAAGTAAGGCTGCTTAGTTCTTGCCAGCTGGGAGACAGACCATGGGAATAGTGCCAGAGAAGGGACCAGGGACTATATATAGTATCAAACCTCCATGACCCACCCAGACACACCCAGAAGTGAGATTTACTCACAAATAAATCAAGCTGACAGCATAGCTTAATTTCACATTCCACCTCTTTTCAACTGGATACCCAAAACATCTTAAATCATGCCTTACCTTCAAATAAGTGTAATAAGTTAATTCTACCTAACACGATAGAACTATCCTATGCACAACCCAAAATACAATAATCTGTTCCCCTATGTCTCAGTAGTTTTAATATTGCTCAGAAGTCCAAGACCAACGTCTCTTCTGAGATTCAAGACAAACTCACAGCTGTGAACCTCCACGAAATTCAAAAAGTGATTTTGAATACCCTAATATACAATGGTACAAGGTAATCCTTTTCATTCCAGAAGGAAAGAATAAAGGGATAGAACAGAATAGAAGTAAACTAAGTCAAAACCCAGCAGGAAAAACATAAATCTCCATGGCTCTATGTCTGGCACTTGACATACATGATGGTGACACATGAGTTCCAAAGAGTCTAATGGCCCCACTTCTGTGATCTTGATGGTTATAGTCCAAATACTTTCTCTCTTGGACTGGCTTTGCTCACTGCCTGTGACTTTCCTTTGTAGATATTCTACATTCCTGGCATCTCAACATCCTCAGGACCCCCTGGCATATTTGGCTACATATGCATAGCTTTACAAATCCTCTCTCCATGATACATTCCTGGCCTCCCTGGCATTACTTTAAAATTTGGGTGGAAGCTTCTGTGACACTACAAATATTGCATTATTTACAACTGAACAACCACCATTATGTAGACAATGCCAAAATCTGCTTTCATTGAAAACAATAGGCTGAGCCCCTTGGACCATGGCTGCAGCAACTTCTCAGTGCCTGGATGGCAGAACAGAGTGATATGAATCCCAGGTACCAGTTTTTCAGGATGGGCCCCGGAAGTTTCCTTCTCAAATGAAAGTTTATACTTTTGTACACTGAGATAGGTGAGGTCCTAATGATTCCTGATACGTATCTTACTTCTTGTTCCAGTTTAAAATTCTTGATTTATTTTTAATGTCACTCATCTCAGCAACCATAACTCCTTTGGCCTCAACTTAACATACTATTTTTTGTAAGTCAAACTTTGTATGTCTTAAATCTTTTTGCCCTGCTTTTTGCTTCCATTTCTCACTATAAATCTGCCTAAAATAGTCAGCAGTACTCATGCCACATCTTGAATGTTGGGTTGCCTTGAGATTTCCTGTTAGATCATTAGTACACTACCCTTAAACTCAGTCTTCTCTAAAGTCTTAGGACATGGGAGAAATCTACACAAGTTTTTATTTTTTGCCAGAGAGTATATACATGACCTCTAGTTTACTTTCCAAAGGTGGCCTCATTCCCAGCTAAAGCCTCATGAGCCTGACATTTACTTTATGCAATTCTATCAGCTTTCTGGTCTTCTGCCCTCTGACAAGAATCACCCATCAGCCTCTGATTTCAGCATCCTAGGGCTGGTACAGCCTGTGTCTTTAAAGTTTTCCAAATTCCTCTCATAAACTAGTTCCAAAGCTCACACATATTGATCATGATTATTTTAAAAGCATGTCAGAAATTCCACCATCCACGTCATACCGTCATACTGGGCCACATTTTGATAATTTCTTTGCTTCATCATCTTGAGGCTTTTTCCTCCCTTTGTCATGCATGTGACTTTTCTTTTTAAAGATGGTCATATCATATAATAGTATGAAGACTTACGTTAATCTTGCTAGGATTAGACTTGTGCTTAAGATTGTCATAGCTCTGTTTCCTGGGGCTTCAGCTTCTTCTGACATCCTTGTTTCTGTCCTCCCTTTTCACCTGGGGAGGTTCTTTATATCCTGCTCCTCAGAGAGTCTGTGTCTTGGTTCTCTTTCAGCTCCAATCCACTGTTATTGTACTGAAGCTCTGTTGATGTGGTGATGTGGACTAGACAGAAGGTACATCTTATAATCTTCTGACTAAATCTTGGCCTTTCAGAGGGCCTGTGTCTGTATCTTTTAGAGGGCCATGGTGTTCACAAGGGTTTCCACCCTCCAGGGGTTTGCTTCTGTTTGCTTTCCTAATCCTTTCCTTGGTTGCAATGTTTCACATCAATTTCCTGGAAGCCCTGTCCTCTGCTCACTAGTTCTTCTTTTCCTTTGAGTAGGATAGGAAACCTGGAGAGGGCTGAAGTGGGGAGAAATTTCTTTCTTCATCAGGGATAATGATTCTGAATTTTGCTAAGGCAAAGTCCTATGCCTTGGATGGTGGGCCTTTTGTTGTTGTTGTTGTTCAACAGAGATGTCTCTGTACATATTTTACAAAGGCTTAGTTTTCCCCTCTCTTTTCAGAACCACAAAGGAAACTCAGATTTGTAACCTTAGAATCTGTTGCAATTCCTGGAGGTAAAGCTGATTAAAATCTAGGGCCAAAGGGTTTCTCACTCTCGTGTTAATCTATATCCAGTCTTTGGCAGTTGTTAAAATCACCATTTAATTGTCCCTACTGTATGTCATGGCTTTTCTTATTTATTTTTAAATTTATTTTAAAAAATAAAATAGGGGAAGTATATTAACAAACAGACATCCATTTACAAAATAACGTAAGAACAGTACAAGCAATACTGAATTACAGACAAAGTGGTAGGAAATTAACAATGGTTGTTATGGATATTGTCAAAGTGGTTTCTCAGGAAAACAAATAGAGACATGCAAAATTGATCAAATAATTAATCATTAACTGATCCTTTCAGTAAAGTGATGGAAGTCAGTAGCACAACTATGTTAACTATCCTGTGTATACATATGTACATAGTTTCCCCTTCTTTCTCTTCTCTTTTCCCTCATCCCAGTTGCTGTTTACTTTTGAGCATTTTTCTTTCATTTCACAATGTTTATCATACCTCTTATTTTTTATTCACTCACTCTTTCAGGTTCTTATTCCAGTGCAAAAATACATTGCTTACACATGGAGGTCTGCTTTATTTCACTTACGAGTATGGTCTCTAGTTGTGACCATTTATCTGTAAAAGTCTCAAGTTTATCTTTCCTTATAGATGAATGATATTCAATTATATAAAAATACCACAATTTTTTATCCATTCTTTGGTGCATGGACATTTGAGCTGCATCCACAATTTAACTATGACAAATTGCACTGCTATAAACATGGGTGCACATATATTGCTGTGATATGGTATTTTCAGTTATTCTGGGAAAATACCCAGAAGGGGAATATCTGGATTAAATGGGACCTTTAGACCTACTTTGCTAAGGAATCTCCAACTGATTTCCACAGTGGTTTCACCAGTCTGTATTCCCACCAGCAGTGGAAAAAAGTCCCTATTTCTCCACAGGCTCGCCTTGCGAGCATTTGTTATTGGTTGATTTCTTAATGCTAGTCATTCTTCCTGGGGTGAGATGAAATCTCAATGTTGTTTTAATTTGCGTTTCTCAAGTGACTAATGATGTTGAACATTTTCTCATGTATTTATTTGCCATTTGTATTTCTTCATCTGAGAAGTGTGTATTCATCTCAGGTGCCCATTTCTGGATTGGGTCTTCCAACTTTGGATAGCTGAGATTTTTAATTCTTTATATGTTCTAGAGAGAAGACCTTTGTGTATGTCATGGCTTTAGCAACTTTTGTTCTAGCTAAGCAATTTCTGGTTTCCCTGTCTTTCTAGATGTGTGTATTTTCCCCTTGGGTTTGGATTTGCAATTTGTCTTGCAATCTCCATTATCTAATAGGTAACGAGAAAAAATTTTAGTTTCAGTTTTTCCAGCTTTTTCTTGTGCAATGGCATTTCAGCTTTTTACATGTTGAAGCTGAACCACAAGTTCTGACTGTGGTGTTGATAGAAACTTAATTGATGATATTATACTAATATTTTGTGTGGGAGTTTTGAATTTATGTGCATGAACTATAGTTTTCTTTTCTCATAATGTCCTTGTTTGGTTTTGGTATAATGGTTTAATGTAATCACATACAATTAGGTATCCTTTTTCCTGATTTTTCTATACCTTTTATACCAATCCTATAGAAGAATGCAATTTATTCCCAGCTGATTGTAAAAATTGCTTGTGAAGTTGTGTAGATCCATTGTTTACTTTGTGGGAAGACTTTAAACTCTACTTCAGTGTTCATCATGTTTAGGAAATTATATGTATTGTTACTGTCTTTCTGAGTGTTTCTGGTAAGTTGTTGGTTTCTAGAAATATGTTCACTTATTCAGTCTTTAAATTAATGGGTGCACATAAAATCACTCGTTACTTTTTAACCTGATATAGCTACTGTTTTCTCTTCTGGTGTTTTACAGTTATAGAGAGAACCACAGCTAGGCTGGAAATCATTCCTTTTAGGAGACTTTTCTGGTAACCCTATATGTGATTAGGTCGGGGCTGGTTTTTCAAACTTCTGCTCTCTGCTATCGTCCAAGCAGTGTTAGCTGTTACAATTCCAAGAGTTACATCAGCCTCCAGATATCTTCTGTCATTCTGTGGCATATGTTGGACCTTGGCCTAGACTATGTCTGGGTCTATAGATTTAAAAAGGCTTTAATAATTGGATGTTTTTGATATCTTAACATTTGATGAAGATCTCTGCAACCAATTTGGCTAGGTTTTGAGTGTAGCGATCCAATTCAGAGGCTGCATTTAGACACAGCCTGTGAATCCAAAGCAACATGAGCAAAGTTCTAGTCACGCCATAGTTTATGACTGCCAAAATGTGGACACGGAAGCAGTTATTTTAAAACTTGATAAGCAACACAGCATTTTGCAGAACTGTAGAATAAAGGGAAGACTTCAAGTTGCTCAGTTAAAAAAAAACTTTAAGAATTATTGAAATCAATGGGTACTCTTGACCTGGTCACAGGATGTATGTCTTAGATTAGAATTACTTTTAAAAGCACAATTTATATTTGAGGTAAGAATTTTTCCAACATTATGTATATTCTAGGGACTTTTCCATATTTTTTACTTATTATGGTGAGATTTAATACATTTCTTGTTAAAAATGAGGATATATTTATTCTTTTCCGTGTAATTTATGGTTAAAAATAGCTCTCTCTATCTATCAATCATATATTTAGATTTTTAGATCCCTTAGTGTAATATTCCTGTATTACATTTTCTGTTTTTTTGAGGGGGGCATAATTTATACACAAGTTAAATCGGGAAGCTGGAAACTTCTTCAGTGTTCATGTAATGTTTAATTTAAAGTATTTCCAACCACAGCCCAAGTCTCATGCTGCTATGGACAATCTGTGTTTCTTGGTATATGTCCCAACATTTTATTTAACAAAATAGAAATAGAAGAACAAATATAAAAGCGCCAAATGTGAAGTATAGCTAGAAGGGTTTGACAGACATAACAGCAAAGCTACTTCATCTTACAGCATTTGATTCAGGAATACTGCATCTCAAAAGTTTTCATTTCTGAGCAGTTAATTCCATAATTTAAAGAACAATTCAATACAACATAAAAGGAGAAATGTGTCGTCAAATCCTCACGAACATCAATCCAACAGTGTGAAGTGACATCAGCTCTAGCAAATTCAATCTTGATTTGACTGCGAATAATACAGAACCTCCTTTTGACTCCTCCTACCAACTTCCGCCTTTATTCAGATTCAGGGGTATTAATGCAGCTTGGAAAAACAATTGCTGATGACTAAACATATGTATTATATTGGGAAAGTATGACTTTGAAATCAGAAGCACATGTGTAAATGAAAGGAACCATGAGAAACTAAAAGTGTCCTTCATTTAGTGGTTAAAATAAAGGCATTAAACATTAGGAAAAAGGTTGCCTGAAATAATCAAAACAATTTGACCACGGTAGAGTTTTCTTTCCTATTCTCCCTGCCATAGTCTCAACCAGTTAGAAGGAGCAGAATTGTGTCTTTGTGACTGAACTGGAATAAAACAATACATTCTTATCAGTGTGTATGGAGAAGTCATCATTGCTTCACAGCCTTTTGGCTCATGTCAAGTGAAATACGTCATGGTTTACCTTTGCACATACATAAGGCAAAAGGGGAAAAAGGAATCCCTTGACTTGATACATTCGCACAGTTTAAAAAAACACTTCGGTGATTCAGACTAGATAACTCATTCTTCAGTAGACCCACCAAAACGCAGCATAATTAAGCACTAAAAGAGCTCCTTAACCCTTTCAGGTCTCTGGAGGACCATTTGTTATTTAAATAGGAGTGAGGACGTTTTTTGTTATATGTTCAGATACATCTAAGTGAATGACCATGATAAAAGGAACATTCAAGGACTGAGTAAGCAGTTCTACAGGTGAATTAGGAAAGCCAAGTATTTCCTCCCTTTAAAGGATGATTTAATTCATTTTCCACTATTTTTACATAGCTCCGTAGAAAGAAAAGA
Source organism: Dinomys branickii (assembly GCA_004027595.1). Lineage (NCBI taxonomy): Eukaryota > Metazoa > Chordata > Mammalia > Rodentia > Dinomyidae > Dinomys > Dinomys branickii. The sequence continues at coordinate 10,307 of PVLD010020829.1, read as the reverse complement.
TAAGCACTAACGCTTATTGAAAAATGTAATCTCAGAGAAGCAAGAATGGGGGCAAATTGTAAAGGAGGGAGGGAAGGCAAAGAACAAACGTGAAGGATTTCATTGTGGGGGTGCAACAATCAAAACTCATCATAACGAATGTCTCCCAAGAGGCTCTGTGGCACATGGTGTCTTGGAGGAATCTACTGCAGAGACAGGGGCATTTATCTGTTAGTTCCTTCCTTCCTTTTGCACTCTCCTGACCTAAATCAAAGGAATGACCCCATGGTAAATTTTAGATTGTGTTATGTAGGCCTGCGGGAAAGTTGCTGGAAAGCTAAGGCCTCTTCTTGCCTCCTGGCACTGTGCATGAAGGGTTCTTTGGCTTTACCACCAAAAGAGCAGCTTTCAGCAAAAGGAGGAGTCTTAGAGCTCACAGTTGAGAGGTAGCAAATGGAGGTGGAATGCAGGATTTGGTGTGTGCTTAAACGGGTTCTAGTGCAAGTACATCTGGAAAATGAATACATGTGAATGTCCATGTGTGTTTGTGCAAGTGGTAGATTCCAGGATATATATGGATAGGATTCCTCAGCAGGAATCTATAATCTGGAGGTAGGAGTAAGTATAAATGTTAGGGGCAGGTTGTCATTGTAAAAGAGATTGTTATGCAGCCTGAAAGAGAAGCACAAATCATGTCAAAACTGAGAATCCTTCACATGTTTCAATGGCTGTGAAGGAGATTTTCTGGGTAGCACTGAGTTGGCATAAGCTGAGGAGTAAAGCTGACGGATGGTTGCTGCATTGAGATGAGAACTTTGAGGAAAGGTGGTTGAAAGGGTGACATGTGCCAATAGCTGGGAGACATGAAGCCAACGGGATAATTCAAGCCAGCACTGGGGGAGTTTCTACATCCCGAGGTCTTAGAAGAAAGCAGTGCAAGCCACATTCCCACCCAGTCTGTTTCCTTTTCATTTCTGGTGGTTGCTTTCTTTAACTGGCATCTGTTCTTATTCACTTCATCTGTATAAATTTAAGTCTCATTAAAATTTTAAAGGTATGAAAGAGCTTCTGGTGGTCCATCAATCAGTAAAAGCAAAAACTCAAAGTCAATACATCTAGGTGCTGCAGTTCGGGAAAATAGAGAAGACCAAATCATCACGTCGTGTGACTAGAAAACCTCTCTGCTAATTGATCAAATCAAGTTTCGCCCATTTCATCTATCTGGCTTATGTCATGTCAATGTATGGGAGGCCAGGGATATTATTTGGAAATACTACTGCACAGGGAGGAAGACTTTACATTCATAATATTTTTCAAAGTATGGATTTGGGAGACTTTTCTGATTTCACAACTGGCTGTCTCTTCTCCACTTTGGAGGATAAGATCAACCCATGGATGGTGGTCCTAAGTCTATTTCCCTGGGGATCGAACAGTCTTCTTATTTGTCACTCTTGAATGAATTGCTTAGGAACCCTTTATTTTTACAGCATATGTAAGATGTGAGCCACATTAAACCTCTCCTCTTTTCAACGATGGGTGTCAGATATGTTGTCCTAATGACAGGAAAGTGGACTACTACACAGCCATTTTGGATTTATAAGAATACCTTTAGATTCATTTGGGGAATTTTTTCAAAACAACAGGGGTCCATGGAATGCATGATGAAGCTGAAAAGTGTTTCTCTGTCCTTCTGCCCATTCCAAGCTGCTTCAGGTGTGTGTGTGTGTGTGTGTGTGTGTGTGTGTGTGTAGATCTTCTCTGCCTTTTGGATGAAATATTTGGCAGGTTCCATGACTTTCCCAGTAACTCTCAGAAAATCTAATACCTTTAGTCACAAAGCAGGGTCCTGTTTTAAATCCTGTAATGGCAAAAGTTTATACTGTATATCAGATTAAGGCTTCTTCCTTTCGCCAGCCTGGCTGCTCTGACTGGAAGCCTTCTGGGGCAGGCAGCTGTGGAGAACAATTTTCTTCTTATATTTAATTTCTTCTGCCCTGCTTTCCCCACTCTGCTGCCTATGGTTCTTCCAAGGCTGAGAGGGAGAATGAAGAGAGAGGAGAGACAGAAAATAATATGGTCTGTTTCCAGACTCCCTGGTTTGGTGGTTGTCTAAGGCTGTTTTACAAAGGGAGCTTTTATGAGTCTCTGAAACTCATTACATTGGGTCCACTTAAGTAGACTTCTGGGGACACGTACAATGTATTATCTGTCCTCCAGCTGACTATTTTATTCTTTCCTGCATCTCAGGACGTGCAGCAGTCCATCCCCTTCACAAGTGAGAGAGACACATCATCCTTTCATGCAGTTTTCTTGGGCAAGATTTAGAATGGCTTCAGGTTTTCTCCCGTGGGTGGCCAACATTTCATCATGAGAAACATCTGCTTGTCTTTCCCCTCATGTTTGTCCATTTACTTCACAAAGCTTTCTTTTTTGGCTGCCATCAGTCACTTCAGCTATTTTCTCTCTTGTACATTCTTTTTCCATGTGATTCAATCCCCGGGTCACTGGTCCTTCACCTCGGGGACACAAGCCACGCTCCTCTGTCTGCTTTGAGGCAAGGAGGGAGCAGTTTTCCCTCTTCACTCCCAGGCAGTGGGAAAAAAATGTCACAGCTCTTTGGCACCTTCTCTAGAGACAGGACTCTGAATGGTTTCTTCAACCTTTAACGTTTTAAGGCTTCAATAGGTCTTGGGTGAAGGGTCACAAAATTGGCTTTAGTTGCTTCTGCATGTCAGATAGAGGAAATACACTACTACTTCACTTTGAAAATGGGGATGTCTTTAAGGCTCCATACCGGAAGCTAAGTTAGAAATGGTGTATTTTTAAGATCCTGGTAGTTAAAGTAGATCCAAGGTTAGACATTTATGATCATATTCATACTTTCTGCTCATTGTGTATGATTTAGTACAACTGTGTTACCAAAGCTATGAAAACCCATTAACAGATGAACAGTCTGGGTCCTGAGACTATTTATATGTCTTATTCTGTCAACAATTTGGGTTGCGTAAGTATTACCCAACAGTAAATGTTGACAAATAAAAACTGATGTAAAAATTAATTACAATTACTTCTGTGCTCAACAAATATGGACAGAATTCTAGCACAGACCCAGTACAGTGCTACAGGGAAACAAAAATGAACGACTCTGTTTCCAAGCAGAATCGGCAGGACAGCATTTAAGGGGAAAATTGGGCCTGTCAATGTCCAGGCCAGGAAAATGCTGTGGAGTTGCTTATGTGGGGCTGGAAACCAAGGAAAGTTTTGGCTTAGAGGGTAGAATTGGAAGAGCTACATGATGCTTTTCAAAAGAAAAGGCTAAAACCAAGAAAGTAAAATGTTTTTTGCCTTTTTCTCAGAATGACTTATATATACAGGGTCCAACCAAGAATCAGATTGCAATTTATAGTACATTTTCCTTTACAATAACCATGGGAGGCCTCTTTGGTCAGTTGGCCATAGCCTGTTTAGATCACTGTGCTATGGAGCACAGTAATAAAGAAGCTCCATATAATTTCTTTGTAGTTTCCAGAGTGAGAAACCCCATTTTGTCTTCTAATCTGCAGCTCTCAAAACGATCTCCCCTTGCCCTGGCTCCAAAAGTGGGGCTGGTCCTCATTCATGGGAAAGAAGCAAGCAGTGAAAGGTTGGATGGATTGGATCCATCTGGGAACGTGTAACTTGTTAAACCTCAACATTTGTATGACAGAAGGTATCTTTCTGGGTCGATCTTTCCCCTGTTCTTACTGAGAGAGTGTAACCACCACCTGGAAGGAGCAGATCAGCAGAGCTGGTTGGGGGAGCTGTGTGGGAGTGTGGATGTAGGGTGCTTGTACGTGCATGTGGTTGTGGGGGTGCTGAGGACCGGCCAGGCTAGAAGTCTGTGTTCTTTTGTCTTTCAAATCCCTCAGAGAATTTTTGGATCTAATGGATTTTCTCCACAGATGCACATAGACAGGTTTTGCATAAACTTTCAGAGGGCTTCTGGACCTCTGGAAACCCATCCATAGACCTCTTTTTTTATATTGTAAAAATAAAACACTCAATATGTTCTCATAGAAGAAAGCTTATATAACCACATCCAAGGGAGAAGTACACGAGGAGTGTAAAGGACAAAAATTTAAATATATATGTGTCTAAGACATACAGATAACAGCCTGGAAAAATAGGAGTGGCTCTTAGAAAATGTGCTGGAGGGAAAAGACATATCCATACAATGCACAAATTTGAAAGAAATATTGTGGAGGAAAACAGACCCACTTTTAAAGGAAGAGTGCAAAATGAATACAACTGACTTTTGACTGAGTTTTGTCTCTAATGAGAAACACAAAGAATAAGAATTAAGTCAGCTAGAAGGTACTAGAGAAGACATAAAAATAGCCATGGTGAGTAAAGAATAATTTTAAAAAACCTAATAATTCCAAATCAATACATCTGAAGAGTAGATTTAAAAATTTGGCCCTCATTGTTACAGAAGACTAATAATTATTTTAGAAGATTACAGGAGGTTGGATAATTGCAATTTGTACAAAATAATTACATTCTATGGTGATAAATATATACATACCATGTTTATGTTCTACAAGAGCTGAAATTTTCGTTTTAGATCTTCCTTATAGAAAACTCTACAGATCACCTATATCAAATCAATGTAGGTATTTGACACTTTTCTTTCTACTGTGGTAGTCATAATGAAGAAAGAATCTTTAAGTGGCACAGGAAACAGGCTACTGAAGGATTACTGCCCAGACAGGGATTTATGGGAGACATCAGATTTGTTCAGAAGAAACATTAAACTGTGATAAACTTGGAAGAGAAACATAGTCCAGTATACTTGGTACCTCTGGAAGATACTTTCAATACACTGAAACATATATTTTAAAACATGTATGATACTGAAATCAAGAATAATGTTGAGAGTTAATTTGATAGGCATTTATGATGAGAATGATTCATCAGAATCTGAAGGTTTTGGTGAGATATTTACAAATTAAACGTTGAGGAGTATCAAGAGCGGAAAAGGTAGTGTGTTTACTAAACAGGATACCCCGGTGTAGGCAGCACAGTCCATGGGGAAGTCTATGATGAAGAAGATCATGACAAGACTGATATTTAATAGGGATAAATCTGATAGTGTATCTCATATCGTTCATTATTTAGCCTATGAATTGGACAGAATAAACAAATATTTTTCTAGTCTGTTGGAAGAAGAAAAAATCTAGTCACCATCTGAAAATTCCATAATATCAGAGTTTGGTGTTTAAAGCAAACATATCCTGATAATTTTTGAACAAGATGAGATGGATTATAAATACTTATTTCTAATGCCAATGGCCAAACCCAGACTAGAAACATCTGCCAACTGATTTTCTTTCTACTCTTTAGTGCTATTTTTAATGTTTTAGTTGTTCTAAACACAATGTGATAATTATATTGAATGTCAATAAAAAGACTCTTGATACAATCTTGAAGTAGCTATACACATGGAATTAATCAGTTTTGTGTTCACGTATTGTAACTGGGGAATTCCATACAGTAAATTTTCCTGTAAACATTCTAAAATCTTTTCACAATTCTTTGGTTGTGATACTAAATAAAACGTATCAAATTGGCCTTGAAAATATATATCTAGTAAACAAGTTACTACACCTCATAGCATTTGACAAATTGGAGTTTTAAGTATAGCTGTCAATTAAAAATAATGACTACCATGTTTGATCACTGGTATTTAATATAAAATGCTTACCACATTAGATAACAGTTGAAGACCCTGGTTCTTAAAAATCTTCAGGTGTTCAATTTTTGAGCTTAAAAAAGTGCAATGATTTAATTAAGCTGTTTCAATTCCTTTGTAAGTAGAATGATTTCCCCCAAAAACCTGTGAAATAGCTCTAATCCATGTAGCAGTAAAAGATCTTTTCTGCTGAAATTGAAATACCACTTGTCACTTAAGGAAAAGTGAAATCGCTCCAATACAGCCTAACCAGTGAACACTTTTCTTTTTTGGCTTCTTGTTTAATGAAAGAATCAGAACAAAACTGCACAAAATCCAGAAAAAGCACAAAGCAAAATATGCTTCTTCAAAGGGAACCTGATGCTTGTATTGCTTACTGCACGGCGGCGATCTCTTTTGTTCTGTTTCCATCCAACAATTTTTCCCATAGAACCTTAAAAATATAGCTCCTGTGGAGGCCTATGTAAGTGGTACGCACAGGGAAAATGTATTAATAGACGCGATTGCAAGCCAATCTCAGACTGACTGATGGAAAGTGGCTCCTTTTCAGCTTCAAGCCAACCTGTTGCTGTTTCCTGGTTCTTCGATAATTTAAATGGGAACTTTAAAACTCTCTTGCAACTAAGCATTTACAACGCCTCCTGCAAACATGAGTAATATCTCTTCTAAACACCCCTCAAAGCAAAGAACCTTCTCCCTCTAACTACGCACGTGTTTTTCTTTCTTATAGAGGAGAAAGGGCTCTTAACAAAATTTCTGAAAACCCTGCAAATTCTTTTCATGCTGTTCCTTTTCTACTTTAGGAGTAAGGAAGATGATTAATTTCAAACATTTCTGAAACTTTGTACCAGCTTTGCCCTGGGGGAGTCTGCACATCTTCCCTGCCTTTTGGTCTGACTGCAGGGTTTCCATCTGCAGAAGGAAATGTGCAAGAAGTGATCCTTGGAGTCTCTCTGGTGGCCATGTCGTTGCCTCAGTCCGGGGCACACTTGCACCTTGCCGGTGATGGGAACAAAATGGCGGACCCTCACGTGAGGCTGAGAAGGGGAAAAATGAAGGGAAAAAACTTTCAGTCAGGTGAGCTGACTTTAGCCTCCTCCTGAAAAGACTTGCCAAAACACAAGAGATGTAAGCAGAAATGGAATATTTCTTCACCAGGCCAGAAATAGAACCACAGAATAGAAATGTAAAAGGCTCAGTGTAAACAGTATATGCATCAAAGGACCCAAACTATCCTTATTTGAAAGGAATTATTGTCTAGGGATGGCAAGAACAATTTAACCCATGAAAGCAACGTGTAAAATCCCTTAAAAAAGCCTCTTCTATTTCCAATGACCTTCTGACACTCCGTTTCTGTCTTGGTACATGTCTGTATTCACTCCTTCCCTTCCCCCTTCTTTCTCTCTGACTCTCTCTGTTACAAACACACACACACACACACACACACACACACACACACACACACGTGTTCTTTCTCTCATTTGGTAGGTAAAGCAAGAAATACAGGAGAAAATATAATGAGAAAGGAAAGTACTTAAAAGTTTAAGGGGAAAATCTTAAATAGAAAAACAAAAACATTTTTCTTTTTCTAGCTTGTGACATATTTTGGTGCTGAGGAAAACAGTTTTACTTCTTACCTTGGCATTTTGCCTTGTTAATACAAAATAGCACCTCTCAGAGAATCCAGTTTCTCCTTCAGAGTCTCATTAATCACTGAGCAGGAGCCCTGCTTGCAGTCTATGGATGCAGACACTGGTATTCCTGATTTTACAGCGAAAGACAAGAAAGAAAGAGAAACTATTGGAATCTGTGGTTCTAGTCAAACAGCAGTTAAAAAATTTATGTCAGCCTTCGAGTAGAGTTTAGGGCACACATATGATCAAATCTGAGCTGTCAGTCAAATGTTTATTTTATAAGAGAGAAACCTAAAATATTTGTACTCACCCAGATGTGGGCTCTGCTCTTTGCACGACCAAAGGGCCAGCATTATTCTGTCAACAGGATATTTGAAAACACATGCAATCAGTTGCAACACTTAGTCATGCTTCAAGCCAATTTGATATCATGGGTAATGCTGATGATAACAAATTGAGTTAGAGAAAGGCTGAATTTCAGTGACTTTTGTTCCAGTTGAAATAGCGGAAGGAGGCAAATTCTTTTCCTGCATGATATTGTGATTCAAACATTACAGGTTCAAATGTCTGTGCATGTCTTTTTGTGCTGGAACCAGAACAGTTTCCCTGCTAAGCCTGACCTTGTTTCTTCCCTTTCAATGTTTAGGAAGGGGTGGGGGATAATACAAGAAAACTAGAACAAAAGGGGAATTTGTAAGGTGGTAGAGGGATGGGGGAGGTCACAAAGTCTGAGTGGAGGGGAGTAGATTTAAAACTGTTGATTCCTCTCCAGCCTCCTTCTCCCACCATCACCACCCAAATGAAACAGTGCCAGTCCACCTAGATGAGGTAGGAAAAAGCTCAGATCCCCAAACCCAAAATCCAGAAAGATCACAGCATGCTGTGTGGCTTATGTGTATTACAAATGACCTAAATTCTGGTTCTTGAACAAGTCAGAAAAGCTCCTATAACCCACAATTCTTTACATGAAATTCCTTGGCAGTTGCTACTACAAATCTTATAGTCTTTTCCTCTCCCTGAGAAATAATACTATAAATGCAACTGCTGTCAATCATGAAAGGCAGCTTCAAGGTTATGCCAGGTCAGATCTGGAAACCCAAGGATCTGCGAGTGAGGTGTTGATGGCAGGGTGGGTGGCAAATGTGAATGGAGAGGGCTCGAAATTTACAAGCTGCTGTCACAGGGAGATCAGGGCTAAAAGAAGGCATGAGTCTGAAAGAGAAATGCAGAATGAAGAAGGATTAGGAACTACAGCACCAAAATGTGTTGTGGTTTTATTACAGACATGTTCACAAATTTAAAGACACACAACTAAAAAGGGTTTAAATTTACCGTAAATGTAATTGGCCTTATAACATGACCTAGTGCTATTCCGTCTTCCTACAGAACGTCTTCATGATCTCATGCAGGCTGCCAGTGTCTCCGGTTAGCTGTGTTTTCTCAGAGTTGACCACAAGTTTCTTGATTATTTTCCACTTTTCTGTTTGCAGTAAGTTCCCGTTCATCTCAACAGATTGCACCTTAGTTAAATAAGTGAAAATACATGTCTTTGACAGGAGAAAATGAACAAAAGAACAAATAAAAGTAGAAAAAGAAGAGATGAGGTGAATCAACTTTTTAGGGTTTCCTGGGCGTCCCGTGTGTATATTTTTACCCTCTGCCTCCCAAGGTGCTCAGGGAGCCACCATCCATGACTGAACCCAATTTCCCAGCAACTCATTTTCATATTACCAACATGTTTTGACAAACTGATAAGTTCCTGCTCATTCCTTCAATATACTTTCCTGAGTAAGATGATTTTCATGCTTGACACATTTACCAAATATCATTACTAATAATTTTTCAAAGAATGGAAAAATTTCTAATCATTAAAAATGTTGATAGCCACTCTTCTTTTGGCATGGAAGAGTCACCGGGTTATTCAGTGGCAGCTGAGGATGGGTGTGTGTATTGAGGCCGTTTGATATTTCTATTTTTGGCATAGCATGTACCTCAACAAAATGGCTTCATATTCAGTAACTAAATGGCAGGATTGTCAACCAGATCCTTCCACATCCAACTACTATAGGAGCTCTACTTTTAGAAAATTTGAAGTGTTAAAAATTTACTTTGCATAACTAAATCTAATCAGTCATCCTTCAGGACTAAAATATGTAATACCAGTAATACAATGAAAACCACTAACATCTGTATAAACCAACATTAATATTCTTCTGCAGTCTCAGATAACATTATAATCACTCTATATAAAATATACAAGATTATTTCTGCTATGCTTTTGAAATTAAATGCCACGATGAAAATACAAAGTTTAGAACCGACTTATGACTCTTTTATAGGCTGACTTAATCTTAGCGGCAGTGTAGAAGTCTAAAAGCTTTTATTAGTGAAGGTGCAGGTATCACTAACTAAAGATCAGGAGGCATCTTCCTAGAGCCAAATACTGTCTTGCGTTTGTGCACAAATGTAGTTCATAAAACGTCTGAGGAAAGAGTAATTGAAAAATGGATACGTTATAATGAAATGTTTTAAGCCTATATAGGGTGTTGATCAAAACTATGGTGTGTGTGTAAATTTTAAAAATCACCAGTAAAAGACATATAGGCAGTAATCACCCTCAGAATACCTTCCTCTCCTCAAACACATTTCTCCTATCACACTCACCACTTTCTGAAGCAGTTCTAGAAGTTCTCTTTTGAGTCTTAACCGTGCTATTATGGCCGCCTCTATGTCCTGAATCAATCTGAAATACTCAGTGTTTGTGATTATTATTTTTTTTTTAATTTTATTTTAAAGACAAAAGAATGGAGACATATGAACCAGAAAAGCCATAAACAATACAGAAAATACAAAGTTATACAGAATATAGTAGGGAATTAGAACTGGATGTTGTATTACATAGTTATCTTCACATTAGTTAACACAAAAACATTAAAGGAAATACCAAATTATAGATAAGATAG
>PVLD010020828.1:0-32932 GCA_004027595.1 Dinomys branickii | reverse complement strand
TGTGCATTACGTTTTAAAAATGACACCATTCCAAGCAAAGATGTTATATTCCAAGAGACAAAAGCCTATGTAAATGTTCAGATTTAAAAGGTCACATATAATACAAGAAGTCCATTAAGCAGGTCTCATGTTAGAAAAGAACAACAAATATTGAGTTGGTTAATATTTTGGAAACTAACTTTAATTTGCAATGTGGTCATCTTTTCATATTTTAGTAGATGAGGATAGAACCAGCAGAGAAAAAAAACATTTATAATAAATACTACACAATACATGATAAAGTTAATGTATTAAAGGTAAAAATCTTTGTCTAATTATTGTATACAGAAAAACATAAAAGCAGACTGCGAGAATACATTAAGAAATTTTGGTAATAAGTATTAATGTGCAATCATTTAATAATTTATAAATTTTGATTCATTTTAAGACTTAAAGCATTTAATAACTCATTTATTAGATGTCAATATTTAGCAAATGGTTAGCAAAGTATGTTTAAACAATCTAATAGTAATCTATGTTTACTAAATATTAGTAAGTTTTAAAGTATTAATTTTGTGATGAATACTTAAGGTTTTAGCTAAGTAATGACTGATGGATAAAAAGGATTAATGATTCTAGTTTTAAAACATGTAAAATCAATGAGTATTTCTTCACAAGGGCATTTCGGTCATTAATATTTTATTAGGAATTAATGGTGAGTTTATTCTGTATCTGTCCATGATGTTGGCGTAAGAAAATTATGATATAAAGGAAACTTGCCGCCAAATTTTCAATTAAAATCTCAGTTAACCGGTTTCTCTTTTCACTTCCTTTTCTTTTTTCTCTTTAAATCACTACTCCCTGCTAAATCTGCAAACTTCTCTGATTTCCAGAGTCTTCTTACACGCACTCTGCCACTCAGATACAGTGGAACACAGGCTAAATTTTCATGTCTTGCCTCCATTACCTGTTTGCTTTTTTCAAAGACCCTCTGGGACAACATAGAGCTAACCCAAAAGGACTTATATTTTTAATAATTGAAATGTGAATGTAATGGCAATGAGGTAGGGAAGCCATCCCAAGGCAGTATGGCCTGGCAGGTCCTATGTGTATGACTGATTACTTCAGCCAGGTACCTGGTACTTCTGTACACCTGAGCTATAGCCTGAGTTAGGTGGGGAGGAACGAGAGGGGGAGAGGGCCACAAGATGGAACCAGTAGATTTCTGTGTATCTTCCCATAATGTTTAAGTTAAAAATAAACAAATCTTGCTCTAAAGCAAGTTGAGGAAGCTTCATGTTGAACGGGTGAGACCACACCTGCTATGCCTCTCACCGTACTGTAATTTCTGGTGCCTGGGTGCTCGCTTCAGGTGAAGTGAGTGTTTTTTGTTATCTCTGGTTATTATGGACAGCTTCAGGAAACCCAGTCATATGGTCACTGATGATCTTCACAGAAAGATATTTTGCTCTAAAGCATTTATAAAAGAACTTGGTATAATTGGCTAATACAGGGAGAAAAGTTATTGCTATGTACACAAATGGTGTATTCCAGATACACAGACCAAAATGTTGGGTATAAACAACTAGCATGTATCATGTTCTCTAGATTTCCTCTATCCTGAAAATACTTCCATACTAGACAGAGGGGTGACCAGAATGGCTGTTTTGTTTAGTGGGTTACTTTATTCACGTGCACGCTAAGAAGTATCGGACTGTGATGCACCACATGCTGTGCTGTTGCCTAAAATAGAAGGAGTATATTTAGGCTGCTTTCTTTGCAAATGTACACAAATGCACTCCTTGAAGTGCTTAGCCAAATATGTTTTTAAAATAATATTTAGATTTTTTGAGGACCTCGATCAGTATTCTACAAACTGTATCCACTCTGAACCTAATACTCTTCTTGATGTTTTATAAAACAGTGTCTAGATTCTAAATGAGTTAGAATTGATATGTAAAGAAGAGTCTACAGAGAAAAATCAACCATGACATCCTTCAAGGTACATTTTTAACCCTTATTAGAAGAGCAATTTTATAATTTCTGTATCCAGCAAAGTCACACATACTTTTACAGAGGCTATCTTTCATTTAGAATCTGTTACAGTCAAAAAATTAGGTTTGAGTAGAATTCCTGTAGAGTTACTATAAAATAATATTAAAGTTGCTCACCTGGCAGCCTATCTTCAGTTTCATTAAGTCCTCTTCCTCAGTGAAATAATTAAAGAATTTATCAACATGTCTCCACCAGCTTGGACCACCAGTGGTACAAGTCCCATCAGGCAGCTTGTAGCACTAGGGGTGCAAAGGATCTAATCAAATCATCAGTCTTTTTACTAATCAAATTAATAAAAAAGCTGCCCAATGGGAGTTAAGCATGTACCATCCGTAGTTCAAGCCACCCAGCAGCAAGACATAAGAATTATGGCCTATTGTGAATATGGTAAATCAATACTTTTAGATAATCAGGTAGCTTAGCTATGGTAGAAAATGTCTATATTCAAGTATATATACAGTCATGCATCAGTTAACAACAGAAAATTTTCTGTGAAATGCATGACTTGGCAATTTTGTCACAGTGCAGACATCACAGAGTGTATTTACACAAATTAAACTATGACATCACTAAGGCATACAATCTTATAAGACCACTGCCATCTAAGCGACCCGCCAATGACTGGAACATTGAGTTTCCCATGGATATGCACCGATGTGTGTATACAGTATAGCTGGTGTCTTTTTTCAATACAATAATTGGAATACCTGGCAACTGTAAGTAAGAAACTGAAATACTAGTACTTCAGAGGCATTTTTTTGGTTGCCTAACTGTAAGTGTAGATTTTATGTTCTGAAGAATCTATAGGAAAAGTGAGTATAACAGAAGAATTGAAAAGAGATTTTTAAAAAGCAGATAGAAACTCTTTTTGAACTCTAAGACTTACCTGCTTTCATGAATAGGATTTTAACCTCTCACACTATATACCAGGTTTATAATGTAGACAGCAAATATTGCAGAGAATTTCAAAATACCTCAGGAGAAAATACACTGTCTTTGTAATCCTAATTCTTATCATGGTTTTAGCATTATTTTTAAATTCAAAATCTTAAGTGTTCATTCAACTGAATTTGAAAGTACACCTATGCATAGTGTATATGTATATAAGGAAATCACATAATGTACTCACAGGCAAACTGAAGCGCGGCTTCCCTGCTGAGAATACTTCCGAAACTGTTGCTGGCTAAGCACTGATACTGACCGGAATCTTTTGATTCACTTGGATTGCTTATAATGAAGGTGCCATCTATCAAACTGTAGCGATAGTCACTTTCCAGATCAATCTGTGTTCCGTTACGAAGCCATCTGGGTGGGGAAGGAGAAGACAACAACGTGAAAATTACTGAGGACGTTACGACACTCCCTGAGAATTTCTTAAGATTTAAGAAAAGTGATGAATGGTGAATTCCCACCTGTAACTGGGAACTGGGTTGGCACGAACTTCACAATTCAGTGCTACCTTCTTTTCATCAGAGTCAGTCGGGAAAATGATACCATCTGGTTCCTGTACAAATACTGGCCCATAGTCCACACTTTCTGTAAAGACCCAAAGGATATACTTTAGAATTCCTCAAAGTAGCAGACATTTTGCACACACATAATGACATTAAAATTTCTTGTTTTTATTTTAAAGAAATGGGTGAATTGGAAAAAGGAAGAGCTGACAAAACACATAGTTTTGAGTAAATTGTAGGCACATAAAAGCATGCATTATTTGCTAAAAAATACTCTTATATGTTGTATCAGTATCTATGTAGCATAAGTATAAAATAGTGTACACAACATAAAAACACATGTATTTTCAAGGTGTGTTTGTTTCATTTTCTAAAACAAACCTAAGAAAAACATTAAACATTTTAAGAAACCTAAAAGTCTTTAAATCTATAAGAATGTCAAAAATAGTATGTGATAAAAAGTGACAAACTAATATGGTGCCCATAAACGCTGCATATATGAAAAAGTGAGTACTGATTGTTTTGTATTTCTTTCTTCACTCATCACTCAAATGTCACTTAGTGCTAATGATGCCATAGTATAGGAATAATACTATAAGGTAAACAGCTGTATTTTCCTGGGGTAAAGATAACCTAAATTCAAAAAAGTTTAGTAAAGGTCAAACATTCAAACACTTTAAATGATAAATATATAAGGAGATCAGAAGCAAAAAAGATGTGAGGCCAAATACAAAAAACACTTAATTCTCTGTCTACTACAGTTCATATTTGAGATTCTATTTCATTTAGTTAGTTATTACTCTGAGAATTTCTATTGAAAAGACAATTTGAAACTAATGAAAAATTCATATAAAAAGTAGGAATAAAAACAGATCTCAAATGTCAGCCTAGACATGAGTTTAATAATAAGCCTGCTGGAGAAATACCAAATGGATGTGCTGGTGCAACAATAAGCCAGGTGAGCGCGCAGCCCTGTGGGTGCACAGTTCTGCATGTGCGCACCAGGGAATTACAGTTCCGCAAGTGGTGAATTCGGGAAGAAATGAAACTCCTTTCTGTACTACCATGGTTATGTGACAGCTTTGCATCAAGATTTCTCAGTCTCAGTACAATGATGTCTGTCATGGGCCACTGTCTTCTATATTCTTTTATTTTGCAAGCGTCTCTGGCCTCTTCTCACTGGATTCCCGAATCATCCTTCTCCAATCCGTAACAGTGGGAAATGTCTTCAAACATTGCTGTGTCCTGGTCAAGATCACCCTTACTGGAAATCACTTCCTTAGAGAACTGAAGAGGGAAGAATTCAGGCAATACGTATTCCTAGTGTCTATAGTAAGCGTCTAGAGACTTATGTCCTCATTGGAAAATCGCAGTGGGATTATAGGCAGGTGACACCACACCTGGTTTAAGTAGTTGATTTTACCTAGGTTTTTCTGACCTGAAGCTTTCTGACTTGAAAATTGTCAAAATAGGACAACACAAACAAAAGTTTATTGGGCATAGAAACAACAGATTGGCTAAATGATGTGCTGAATCCGAAGCACACTCCAGATGTGCTCTACTATGCCTGCCCATACTTTGCAAGGTATCTTCTTGTTAATCTTATCAGCTAGGGCCAGGGACATATAGCTCAGCGGTACAAGTTCCTGCCTGGCAAGTGCGAGGTCCTAAGTTCAATTCTCTGAAAAAAAAAATCAGCTCTCAAATACCTTAGCCCTATTTAGTGGCTGCATCACTCTGTCTTTTTGCTGAGACAAGAATTTGACCCAAGTAACAAAGCGCAGAAAGGTAAGATAATCATGAAGTATTTATGTGGTCAAGTTAAGCAGTATTCTTTTGCTCCCCATCCTCTCCCTTAGGTGTAAAATCTGTTGCAACATGTTGTGCGAATCTTTTCAGTCCTCAGCGAAGAACCTTGAGGGTTCATTTCTACAGAGGATAGCTTTGAAAGCTCCACATCAACAAGGTATTATCAGTACAGATACACTCAGGTGGGTGTTTTGGTTCGTACTCTTGGGTTTGTGTATTCCAAATACAGAGCATGATGACAGATTGTTTAAAATCATGTCCTTACCTGTTGTACTTCTTCACTTGGATGGAATTTATAATTTTGGAGACAGACTTCAAAATCTATATGATAGTAAAGTATGGCAAAGGTCTTGATAACCTATAAATTAGTGTCTTTTCTTTAAGCAAGAAGAAAACTTTGTGACAGGCAGATGCCATCACACACAATGTTTATTTCTCATTAGAACAATGTTTTTTTTTTTTTTTTTACTTTATCAGGCCTTTTATTAACATTCTGCTAGATATTTATTTATAATGGGCTGACCCTGAAATGTTAGTTATTGTCTGTGCAATATCAAATTCATACCTCAAGAGGGGGCCTTTCTTCAGAAGAGAGTTGTTTAGGAGTAATCTAATTCTCTGTGATAGAGTATGATGAAATTAACATACTCACCCTTACTTCTCCCGGTATCTCCTAAATTTTCTCATTTTTTTCATCACAGATCAGAGTTTCTTACTCATAGTTTGTATTAATGCTCTTAAGTATTTATTATACTTACTCTCACAGGTTACATTCTTTCCCAATACAAAACTCCTATGTGCTATATTCCATGTAATGTGATAAAGAATATCTATTCTTTATTTATATGGGCAGCTGCTTCTCATTTTGTATTTCCATGTGTTCACCTCTCATGAAGACTCATCTAGTTAACAGTGTAGTGTGACTCCACTACTGCTAACAGATTGCAAACCTACCCATTGACTGTTCCCTTTCACCTGACCTCAGGGAAAGAATTTAGGGACTCCAGTAGGGAAATTCATAACACACAAATCTCAGAAAATGTCATCCTATCCTTAACAATAAAAACTAAAGACACTCATCCCTTTCTTCTCTCCAGTCATTTTCAGACTCAAAAAAATCTCCTCTCAGAAAGCCTAAGAACATGAATAACAACTTTTTCATCCTGTTTGGGCACACCTGTGGCATTATTAGCCTTTGTATTTAAGTCATCTTTGGGTCTTCAGAAGACTGGTTTCAACCATCACAGGGAAAGCACATAGCAAGTTAGAGCTCTTGTTTCCGGGTAGAAGATAGTAGTTCTTCAGTCAAGTAAAATGTGTTAGAAATACAAGAAGACTTCATTTACTCAGGATAGCTTTCCCTTAACTTTACATCAGAAAACAGGATAGGATATGGCAGTGATGGTGAACCTTTGGAGCTTTCAATGACAGCGAACAGCCTGTGGTGGTACATGCGCCATAGCTTCGCCACCACTGGGGCACGGGGCCTCCACAGTTGTGCAAGTTACCTGCGACCGCGGAGCAATGCACAGGCTCTGCACAAAGGGGCCGTCACAGAGCAGCGTAAACTGGAAGTGCTTAAACCATGTTTGTAAATCACAAAATTAAAAAACGTGCTGCTCTTGGGGCGTAAATCCCCTGATAAACAACTCCTTCTGTGCGCATGTTTTAGAAAGAGGATGTCTAACACCAGGCCCCAACCCTTTCTGCCTTCTGCCGAACTTTAATTTATGGTCCTGCCTGGTTTATTCATGAAATGTTACTTAAGCATATTGGCAACATAACTTAAAGGAAATATCAGCCTATCAAGTTCAATACAATGATAAGAAATTGTCCAACAAAACTTAGAAGGAAACAGTGCAGGCGCTGCCTGCTTTGACTGAAGGAGCCTGACCGGAGAGACCCAACACTGCCCAAAGGAGGCAGGCTGTTAGCTTTCCTTTTAAAGCCTGCTTTGTTTCAAACAACTGTACTTCCCTTTTCTAAGTGTCACAGTGTCTTACTGACACTTCTGACTTTCCTCCCACCATCAGAGTGATGTTACTATCATGGTTATTTTAAATCTGGATGCCCCGAGGTTTCTCAGACAATGGCTAGTAGGAGACTTCCACCGCTTCGTGGCAGCTTACTGTTAACAAAGATAACATTTTTAGACACCATAGCTAAAGTATGTCTCTTACTTCATTTCAGTCATTCACACTTGCTACTAGCGTAATACGCATCTTTCCCGTAATATAACGCACCATGCTTCCTCTTGCCAATCTGTCTTTCTGTATCCTTTTCCTGAAAATTGGAACAGGCTCCTACATCCAGGGTAGTGATGCAGTATCACTTCCTCACACCAAACGAGGTAGATGTGCCTTTCTCCTGTGCTGCTAGAGAGTCCTGCGTACACTGCTGTCACAATAATGACTGTGCACTTACTGGGTAGATCTGTGCCACTTTCAAGAAACTGAACACAACAGGAATGAGTCCACAGGTGCACAAAGTGTATATAATTGTGAAGATGGAAGCAAGCAGAGACAGTTTTCTGACTATGAAGCAAATCAAGTGTTGCTGGCCTTAGCGATGAAACCTCAACATCCCCAACAGTTGTATGAGACAGGTACCTGAAAATGTCATTCAACCCTGTACTTAAAGTAAGAGGGAGCAGGTGGCAGTGCCCACGAGTCAGTTAAGACATAAGCTCAGAAGAGAGAGAGGAGAGTAAGTTAAAAATGCTTTCATCCCATAGGTACTTGCAAAATAACCAAATTTACAACACAGATAAGGAATTCTAATGCAGTAAGAGAAATCAAAGTCAATAATGGGAAAAATATCCTATTCCAAATTAAATACATGTTTAAATACAGTTTATTTCAATATTTGAAAATAAATGTTTGGCTATTCAAAATATAGAGGGAATAAATTAAAATTTTTAAAATTATAAAACACAAAAAGGGTAAAAATGAAGAAGTTGAAAGTGGAGGGCTAAAAAACTTGAAATAAAATACAGGCTAGTCCATTTTCAGCAAATTGTAATGCAATTTGTAAAGACATTTGAAAGCCATGTAAGAAGAAAGTATATGGAGGAAGATATTTTATGCCCTAAGAATGTGTAACATACACCTATAGGTGAAGTATTAGCAGAGAGGCAGATGTGAAGAAAAGAGAGCAGAGCTTGACAAGAAAGACGAAAACTTGTCTGAAATTGTATCTCAAGTTCTGAGCAAACAAAAAGAAGTCCACTTGAAGAAATTATGTCACAAATGTACAACACATCAAGAATTGGGAAAAGTAGTTCGCAGTCCATTTACAAAGCAATGTCAAATTTGATTGTAGATTTCTTACTTTGTGAAACAGAGAACAACAGATAACCAAAATATCGAAGGAAAATATCAGTTTCAACTTTACACCCTGTTAAAGTATTGTTTAAGAATGAAGGCAAAAAATTATATATTTAAACATACAAAGAATACGTTTAACACATTCATATTTCAATATCATTGGATATGCTTCATCAAGAAAAAAATGAACACAATTATGACAAAAGAAATTATGACTGCATATATTAAAATAAAATATGATTAAATGTTAAATATTGATCTTATGGCATGAAAAAATAAACATAAGCTGAAGTAATAAGATATATCAATATATCATTTAAAATCAACAAATAACTGCATCTGGGAAATTTCTTAGTTAAGTACATTAATGATAATTCCTAAATGAATAGTTGTTAGTAATTATAAAATAATAAATATATCATACATAAAATTCAAAACAGAGGACTGAGTTTATAAGGCAGGATATATTCTCAAGAAGCAATCAGGAAATAAAAGTGTCCTACACAAAGAAGACTATAGGAGATATTAGCTAGTTTTAATCAAAGCATATTTTTCTTTCCTAAACACACAGGAAAATATTTTTAGTGGTAATTGTCACAAAGGCATTAAGAAGCACATGCTAGGAGAAAACATGAATAGGAAACAGCAGAAGTATCAGACAATAGGCAGAGGTATGGGGACCCAGGTACCGGATCGCACAGACATAAACTGTAATCAGTTCTCTTTACTAGTCTTCTGGGGGATGAAAACTATCTAGGAATAAACTTAATAAGGGAAGTCACAAATATTTGTAGCAAATATTAACATATATTTTCAAAAACCTAAATTTTTGAAAATTTACAAGTCAGTCTTGTCTTATACATCTGTTTCTGTTAAGATTGTATAAATCTTTCACCTTTTACAAACAAATATAGAATGTTTATGTTAATAAAGACTACTCCAAAATCAAAAAGAAAATGAAATTAGATCATAACCTCAGACTATATGCAAAAGGATTTTTAAACAGTTGTTATGGTTGATACATTGTGTCAAGTTGGGGAGTCTAAAGATTTGGTTGAGTGACTCAGCAGGAAGCCCGGGTGCTTACTTTGTATACAGCTTGAGCCTATGGAAGAGGAGGGCATGGAGATTATGTGAGTGCTTCCCGCCCCCTGGGTGGGGGTAGCCTGTTTACAGTATAAGGGAAGGAAAGAGGCTGCTTGCTGCCATTCCTCCCTTTTGCTGGTTGTTTTTGCTGTGCTCTGCTGCCATGAACAGTTTGCCCTCTGCCATCTGCCACTCTGCCTCTGAGCCAGCCAAGTATAGACTGAAACCTCCATAAACTGTAAGCTAAATAAACCTTTCCTTCCTTCATTTTGGGTGTTGGATATTTTGTCTCAGCCACAAGAGAAAAGTAACCAAGACAACAGTTTAAATACCTAAACATGAAAATCCAAATTTAAAGGTAAAGGGAAGTAAATGAAACTTGGGAGTAAGAATAGGTTGTAAACTTAGGTGCACATATATCGTGGTGATATGATGTTTTCAGATCTTCTGGGAAAATATCCAGAAGGGAAATAGCTGGGTTGAATGGGACCTCCAGACCTAGTTTGCTGAGAAATCTCCAAACTGATCTTCACAGTGGTTGCACCAGTCTGCATTCCCACCAGCAGTGTAATAGAGTCCCTATTTCTCCACAGCCTCGCCAGCATTTGTTATTGGATGATTTTTTCATACTGGCCATTCTTACTGGGGTGAGATGAAATCTCAGTGTTGTTTTTATTTGCATTTCTCGAACGACTGAGGATGTGGAACATTTTCTCATATATTTATTCGCCATCTGTATTTCTTTATCTGAGAAGTGTGTATTCATCTCAGATGCCCATTTCTGGATTGGGTCTTTGAATTTGGACAAGTACATGTTTTTTAATTCTTTGTATGTTCTAGATAGAAGACCTTTGTCAGAGGGACAGCCAGATAGGATTTTTTCCAATTTCTGGGTTTTCTTTATACTCTGCTGGTGATTTCTTTAGATGAGCAAAAACTTTTCAGTAAGATGAGGTCCCAGTTATTGATTCTTTGAAGTGTTTCCCTTGCAGTTTGTTTTTTGTTAATGAACTCTCTGCCTATTCCTATGTCTTGAAGATTTTTACCTACCTTCTCTTTCAATAGATTTAGTGTTCCTGTTTTAATATTAAGATCTTTGATCCATTTTGACTTGAGTTTAGTGCATGGTGATAGACTTAGTTCTTTTTTCAGTCTTCAGCAAGAGGCAAGCCAATTTTTCCAGCACCATTTATTAAAGAGGCTGTCTTTCTTCCAGTGAGCTTGTTTAGCCCTTTGTCAAATATTAGGTGGCTGAGTGTGTTTGTGGTTGTGGCTGCATCTTTCAGTCTGTTCCATCAATCCTCAGGTCTGCTTTTTAGCCAGTACCATGTTGATTTTATTACAGTAGCTTTGTAGTATAATTTCAGGTCAGGGATTATGATTTCACCTGACTTGTCCTTGTTGCCCAGGATTGCTTTTGCTGTTCTGGGTCTCTTCTGGTTCCAGATGAATTTAAGGAATGTTTTCTCTAGATCTCTCAGGTATGCTAGTGGTAGTTTAATGGGAATTGCATTGAATCTGTACACAATTCTTGTAGTATGGCCATTTTCATGATGTTGGTTTTTCCTAACCATGAGCAGAGAATGCAGTGCAATTTGTAATAGCTAAATCATGGAAGCAACCCAAATGTCCATCCACAGAAGACTGGATAAAAAACTGTGCAATTTTTATATAATGGACTATTACTCAGCTATAAAGAAAGACAAACTTGAGGCTTTTATAGGCAAATGGTCACAGTTGGACACCCATACTCATAAGTGAAATAAGTCAGAGGTACATATGCACGCAACATATTATATCACTAGTGTAAAAATCCGAAAGTGGGAATATAAATTAGGAGGTATGAAAGGAAACTGCTCAAAAGTAAAGAGCAAATGGGATGGGGGGAAGGAGAAAAGGAAGAAAGGGATAACTATGTATGTATGTATATATGTATATGCAGGATAGCTAACATAGTTCCACTATTGGCTTATGTCACTTTATTGTAAGGAACAGTTAATGACTGTTTGTGAACAATCTTGTACGTCTATATGTGTTTGCTTGAGTGTACACTTTGAAGTTATCAATATGTAACAACAACCATTGTTAATTCCCTGTCAAAATAAGATAAAATAAAATAAAACCATAAGATAACACTTCAAAAAAAGAATAGGTTGTAATTAAGATGTAAAAAGCAACCTACAATGAAAATATTGCTCTTTCTGATTATATTAAAACCAGAGGGCTGGGGATATAGCTCAGTGGAATAAGTGCCTGCCTAGCAAGTGCAGGGTCCTGAGTTCGATCCCCTGTACCGCCAAAAAAAAAAAAAAAAAAAAAAAAAAAAAAATTTAAAAAAAAAAAAAAAAAAAAAAAAAAAAAAAAAAAGAACAATACCACTTTAAAAAAAAAAAAAACAGGGGCTGGGGATATAGCTCAGTGGAATAAGCGCTTGCCTAGCAAGCGCAGGGTCCTGAGTTCGATCCCCAGTACTGCAAAAATAAATAAATAAATAAATAAAACCAGAAGCTTTTTTCAACATAGGAACACACTAAAATAGTAAATAAAGCCAAACGCTAAAATATATTTGTAATAATAAATATATTTATTATATATTGATTTAGACATTTCCAAAATAAAAAGATAAATATTCTAATAAAAAAAGAGTAAATATCTATGCCTAAGCAATGTACCTAAGTGGAAAATCAAATATTTGACTGGAACCTAATACAGTTTTAGTCTCACTAGTCAAAAAATGAAAAATAAAGCCAGAAAATAACCAGTTGTGCTCAAAGGATTGCCAATAAATTTTACATTTTGTTGACAATTCGGAGAAACAGGAACAGTCATACAATGCTGCTAGAAATGTGAATGACTTTAGGACAATTTGGCAGTATTTAAAAAGGTCATCTTGTACATGTTCTTCAATATGTACACTCCAGGATCGCTTCAGTAGTATGGTACATATATTCTAATAAAAAATTGCATTTCTAAAGTATATATAGCACACTGCCAATGAGAAATGAACTAAGACATACTTGACACTAAGACCACATATAAGTAGGAATGTTCCAAATATCTATCAAAGAGCACAGATAAATATATCTTACAAGAATGGCATGCTTTAGGAAAAGTAAATAAACTTAGAACTGCAAGCATCAAGATAGCAAATTTCATGAATAAATATATATATACTTTATATGAAAGATCAGCATATATATCTAATATATTGAGAAGGTGTGTGTGGTAATAATTTCAATACATTACAATGAGTGACAATTCATATAATGGTTCATATAAAACTAAAGAAGAGGCATCCTATAAGTAACCAGATGGTCAGGGGCTCTCTCTTTAAATTTTATGTAAAAATATACTGAAACAAATATGGCTAAATATGGAAAGTTAATGCATTAATAAACATGAGACTTTCATGAAATTTCCTGCTATAAATATTTCATAATTTCTAATAAAATGAATAAATTATAGTACATTTAATATAATTTAACATGTAAAATTGTAGGAATATTATAATTTTATTTCTTTTACTTAAAGCATTTGTTGTTTTCCCTACGTCAGTGCTGTCCTTAGATAGAATAAAAAGTGAATCTTCTACAGAATTATGGAGAACAAAGAATCACAATGAAGACCTGAATAAACAAATCTTCGCTGAATGTAGGAAGTGGTTGCCTAGAAAAGTATTCCAAGCTATAATAATTATCAAAAGATGACAAAATTGGAAGAGACAACATGTATGAAGAAACTTTTAGATCTCTGAGAGTCAGTAAAATCTTCTGTAGAAAAGTATACAGGAAAGGTAAAGGTCATAGAGAAGTTACACAGAAAGTAAACAAAAGCTGTATGCTTTATATATCTCGTTATTTTCACTGGTCAGAAAACCAGTTAGAGTTTAGCCAGGCCCTTAAATCTGTGCCTTTCACAAGGTGGGATGCTACCCTCCTCCCAAATGTGAGATAGGCACAGAGCCGCTTGAGAGTGCACTCATGTTTATGGCAGGACTCAGTTCCCGAGCGCTGTGGGATTGAGGGCGTCAGCTACTCAAGGTCTGGTGGTCAGAAGGAGTGCTCAGTGACCTTCTGCAGAGCGGAGCGCCCCATATGAACGACTTTCTATCAGTTCCAGGGTTCGAAATCATATCCCATCACTTTCGCTGTAATCTGCTCTCCAGAAATAAGTTAGTAGATGTACTTCAAAGGGTAGCATAACGATTACATTGTGAGTACCAGGATATGCGAATTATGGTAACGTGTTTTAGATAACTGTACTTCCTAAAGCTATCACCACACTTGTTCTAGAGTTTTAAAACTTAAACACAATGAAAGTTTTGGTCCTCTATATTCCTATCCTAATATTTCCCTGACCTCATCCTGCTTTATCCTCAGAGGCAAGCACTATGGTCAACTTTCAGTATCAAGTTTATGTTGAAAATTGTACTTGATATGTGCACACGTAGCTTGTTTCACACAAATGACTTACTCTATGTAATGTGTAGTAATTACCTTTCTGCTCATCCTTGTAAGTGAAAGCATATCCATTTAGTTTCATAAAGATATAGACTGCTCTTTTTAACTAGGGCAGTTTTCAATTGGGGGAAAATTACAATTGATGTATTTAATTTTCCTCTGTTAGAACCCGTAATTTTTCAATTTTGACTATTAATCTTACATTGCAAAATACATACATTTTATTGTCTTCTATAGGTACGGTAGAGTTTCACCAGATTATGTGTCTAGCAGTGACATCGCTTCCCCAAATTGCTCTGCCAACTGGCTTTTTCTATTTCTCACAGAAGGCAATGTCCCGTCTACGGTACGTCTTGGCTTAACTGGAGGAGGGGCGGGAAGACCTTGCGTCAGGCTCCGTTAGTTTTCTCATTTCTCACCGGCGCGTGTCAGCCTCTGGTTTACCCTCTACAGGGGCTATGGGGATTACCCGACAAAGGCTGTGTCAGACTCCTGTCAGAGAGGAAGAATTGAAAGTCGCATCTAGCCAAGATCTATCAAATACTCCACTGAGAAAGCAATAGGGACATTTACTTAGAAAATACTCAAACTATCCGTTCCTTCAGATACTCTAAAATATGTTTGAACTAGATCAGGAGAAGACTTAAACTGCATTAAATTGATCCCCACGCTAGGGCCTTGCTACTCAAAGTATAACCCACAGTAGCAACAGCAGCACCTACAGCTTTTTACAAACAAGATGGTGTGGCTCTCCTTCTACCCTTAACAAGGAATCTGTATAGTTAACAAGATTCCGTAATGATACTTCAGTATATTTATGGTCAACGAATAAAGATGAACAGAATTATTTCTTCTTTTGTTTTTGCTACTTGGGTCTCATCTGCCGGGAAAAGATGAAATTTATTATCTACACAGTAAGAATAATGTTCAGATCACTGGCTAGTACATCAAATAATAAACTTCATGAGGACCCTTCAGAAAAACCTGGCTAGTTTCAAAACAGTTGTGCTTCTCCTGAGTAACTCTTCTATTTTGAAATTGTATTATTAGTAGAGCGAGGTAGAAAGATTGCAGGTTTGGGCACATTTGCAAGACTTAGCCTCCAAATAAACAGTGAAAGAGTGTTAGGGATATAGTGCTGTGCAACGGGCCTGGCTGAATCCCCAGTGCTGCCAAGAAAAGTTTGAATATTCTGTAGTATGTAATGACTACACTGTTTTATTCCTTGGCTACTAATTAACAAAAATTGAAACAATCTCACAGTTGATTTAGTTACACAGGGCTAGTATAAAACTAGGTATTAATAAGAGACAGTTTGAATCAATCAGTCTCATGCCTTGTTCTATCTTATGCCCAAATGTTTGTTGATTTCATAATTTCCATGTGTTTTAATCCAAATTTTCTAACTGTATTCCACATATCTTTGTGAGGTCCTTAGCTTCCATTTGGAAGAAGGGAACAAAGGAAGGAAAGACTGGTTGGTAGTGAATTATACCAAATATTAAGAGCTTATAGTTCTGAACACTCATTATATTGTACCTTTATGTCATCCCATAAATAACAATTCTGAAAGAGCACAAATCTCAACACATGTAAGCCTATTTAGAGTTGATGTAATGTAAATTTTAAAAAATTTATAGTCATTACAAGTATTTTTAAAAATAAAAAAAATTCGTAGGGTGCCAAACCATGTGTCTGTGAGGTTTAACTGCCAGCCTTTAAAGATTATGTTCCACAAGGGTAACAATTTCTACAATCAGGAGGATTGATTTATCTGTGCTTGGCACCACACCTGAACTGTATGTGAATCTTTGACGTTAGTATTCTTCCAAATATTTAGATCTTACTAAATGTATGCTGAATGTTTAGTCCTTCATCAATCATGACTGAAATGTTTCCCAAAGTGTATTGGTCTTAAAATCAGTAGATGTTGAAGCGAAAACCATTCATGCTACTTATTATCAGTGTGACCTGGTAACATATGCTTATCTAACCCACAGTTTCCTGTCATGTACAGGACAGTAAACATATCTACCTCAGTTATTTGCAGAAGAAAACCAACGGCGTCAGCTCTGTACACAGGCAGGCACAGAGCCCGGGAATGATTAGGTGCTCGTGTATCACCCGGAGAGTTAAGGGACATGATGCTATTATATCCAATCAGGACAATGTTAGAAAATATCCAGAAAACATTTTCAAACCATAATGTTCATAGCTGAATAGCACTTCTGAATTTAGGAGATATTTTATTTTCTGCTCAAAACTAAAGCTAATTAGTATGAACATACCTCTTTGTTTGTCCCAGTTAATCACTTTCCAATAAATATTGGAAAGAATATTTATGGAGAGATAAGACCACTGAACTGAACAATATACATTTGAAATCTACTAATACTCAATGCCAAATTGTCATTCAAAAATATGTATTTTTATTTTACTTCAAGTACTTACCTTAATTCTAAATTGGCATTGCTAATGAATATAATTAAATAACTAAACTATTTTGAGATACTAAGAACAGAAGAAAATTTATGTCCAAGACTTCCTTAATATTCTGCTCAACCTTAATTTTCTTCCTGAGTAGTCTTTGGACCTTCGTTTTTCTCAGAACATTTTAAATATTTGCAATTATCAACTCATTCTCTGTCCTTCTGAGATTTAAATAATCTCCCAGTCTTTTGCCATACCTACAAAGCAGCAATGTCTGTCTCAAGGAGTTCTGAGTTACCTACTTGAAATGCAATCATTAAGAAACAGAGTGAAAATCAGTAACTTTTTGAGATTCTCAAAAAGTTAGGATTATAGGTCCCATTGGACCCAGCTATTCCCCTTCAGGATATCTTCTCAGGAGAACAAAAAATATAATTCCACAGTGATACATGCGCATCCATGTTGATAGCAGCACAATTTGTAATAGCTAAATAATGGAAACACTCCAAATGCCCATCAACTGAGGAATGGATAATGAAGATGCAGTTTTATGCAATGGAGTGCTACGCAGCCATAAAGAAGGATAAAGTTAAGGCTTTTATAGGAAAATGAATGCAAGTTGAGGCCATGCTCATAAGTGAAACAAATCAGACTTTCAGGTGTAAACATCGTATCGCCTCCCTAGTGTGAGGGACTGAAAGAGTGGATAAGGTCTAAATTGTGCAATAGAAATCATGAGAAGGGAAGATAATTGTTGAGGGAAAGGGGAACCAGTATGAAGGCGAGGGGACAAGGAAGAAGGGAGGGGAAAAGAAGCAAGTTAGTTATGCTATTAGTGTCTCTTAGTCCATTGAAAGGCAAAGTTTGTGCTAGTATTGACTGGAAAAATTTAATGCTCGTGTCTTGTACTCTGAATGACTACTTTAAAGATAACAGTATGAAATGTATTAACAATTATTGTTCTCCTATTGTCTTGCTATGAAATTTTATTTTACCTTTTTCCCATAAATTATAGTACAACATAAATTTAAAAAAAGAAACATAGGATCCCTTCATCCCGTCTTTGTGAGAGCCTAGGACCTTAACTTTCCCATGTACCAGTAAACAGAGATGGGCTAATCACACTGACCCCCCTCCTCTGAACTCCAAATGCCCTGACTTACCTCACCTCTAAAACTTTATTTTGGCTTCTAGTTTAGCACAGCTGAGTTCTTGTGCAAGTCTTTCCTGCCTGTTTAGCTGCATCTTACAGTTCTTCTTTCACACTTACCATCTTGTTTGAAGGCATCTGAGGAATGGTAGAGGCTGATGGGGGACGGGTGATGCTGAGCCGCCCGGTGCCGACTTGGTGAGGAAACGCTCAGCGTCCCCAAGGGAGGACCGCTGTAACGTGGTCTGGTCTTTGAACCAAAGAGGGATGAGGATGAACTCTTCCTGATTCTTAGCAAAGTAGCATATGAAGTTGGGAGACCCGGAAGTGCTTTGGAATACTCTGTAAAATAAAACAATAATATAAAATGAATTGTGAGGAAACTGTTTTTTTTTTCAATAAAAATGATTTATCCTAAAGATGTTGGGAATTATCCTTCGGGTTGGAAACAAATTTAAACTCTGGCAAGAGTAGAAAAAATTAAATGTTACTTATATAGTTTTAAATATTTTTGAACAAAATTCTAGTGGTTGTAATCGCCTTCAGTAAGAAAGGGAGAATGGAAATCCACATTATGGAGGAAAGAGGGAAGAACAGAGAAAGAGAAAGGAGAGAGGAAAGGAACAGAAGAAAACAAGAAATTAATGAAGCAAGGCTATCAAAATTCTCATACCTTTCTTGAGCAGGAGTGTTTAGGAATCAACCTTTGGAATTTGCCTTAATAGTACAGTATGTGACTTGGTTACTTTTCTCTCATCGATGAGACAAAACATCTGCTGCCTAAATTACGGCAGGAAAGCTGTACTTAGCTCAGAGTTTGTGGAGGTTTCGGTTTGTAATGGGCTAGCTCCTAGGCATGGTGGCATGGCACAGGGCAACAGATCAAGATGGCGGAAGGTGGCAGAAGACAGTAAAAGCCACAAGAGCAAAAGGGGGAGAACAGGCCTCGTTTCCTCCTTATATTGTAAGCAGGGTGCTCACCCCAGGGGGGTGTAGCCCTCACAGTCTCCCCGCCCTCCTCTTCCACAGGCTCAGGGTGCTTACAAAGTGAGGAGCCCCGGCCCCCGCTGGGTCACTTAGTTGAATTTCTAAACCTCTGAGGTTCACCCAATGCATCAAGCACTTTAACACGCATTTCCTGTATATTAGAGTAACTTCTCTTTTCAGTATGATTTTCGTTGTACATGTTTACAGTGGATTATTATCACATTCATTGTGGGATTGCTACTGTAGCTAACATCTTAACCCTTTTTACTTCTCCTTTTCCTCCCTCTCAATCTCCTCCCCCTTTGCAAAATACCCATCTTTCCACTTTCTCTTATCTTTGATTTTGCTCATTAAATCCCTTATACTTTAAATTTCTCATATACCAGAACCCATGAGATATTTAAACTTGTGTGTCTTACTTATTTCACTTAATACGGTCTCAATGTGCATCATTTCCAAGAACTAATTCTACTACATCCTCCTTAATGGGAAAGCAGTGCTCCATTGTGTATCAACGCACTTTCATTATGCATCCATCAGTTGGTGGACATATGAGCTGCTTCCAATATTTATTATGAGTTGTGCGGCTAAAATCATGGTTATATCTGAATCACTGTAATATGGCGCCTTTAACCCTTTAGGGAAGATATCTGGGAGGGGAATGTCTGGGTCAAATGGAAATCCTATGTTTAGTTTTTAGAGGAATCACCACATCAATCTCAACTGTTGGTTATTAGTTTACTTTCCAGCCAAAATGTAGACATGCCCCTTTTTTTTCCACATAGCCTCTCCAAATTTGTTATTTGATTTCATGAGGAACAACGTCTTCACTGTAGATGTCTTTCATTTCCTTGGTTAGCTTCATTCCTGAGTATTTAATTTTTCTTGAGGTATGATGGCAGTTATGGTTGATACATTGTGTCAACTTGGGGAGTCCAGAGGTTTGGCTGAGTGATTCAGCAGGAAGCCAGGGTGCTACTTTGTATATATCCTGAGCCTGTGGAAGTGGAGGGCATGGAGGTTATGTGAGAGGTACATGCCCCCTGGGTGGGGGTAGGTTGTTTACAATGCAGGGGAGAAAAGGAGGCTGCTTGCAGCCAGTCTTCCCTTTTGCTCTGGTTGTTTTTGCTGTGCTGTGCTGCCCTGAACAGTCTGCCCTCTGCCATGTGCCACTCTGCCTCTGAGTCAGCCAAGTATGGACTGAAACCTCCACAAACTGTAAGCTAAATAAACCTTTCTTTCCTTCATTTTGGGTGTTGGGTATTTTGTCTCAGCAATGAGAAAAAAGTAACCAAGACAGATGGATTATATTGATTGCCTAACTTCCTTCTTGATGGGTTCAATATTGCTGTACATGAACACTATTGATTTTTTACTTTCTATCTTGCTATTTTGCTGAATTTGTTTATTAGTTCTCAGAGTCTTTTGGTAAAAAGTTTTGTGTTTTTTATATAAACAATCATGTTATCCCTAACGAGAGCTTCACCTTATTCATTTCCCATTTGTCTCTTGCCCAAGTGTTTCTGCTAAAGGTGTGAGTCCTCCTCTAACAGCAGTGCTAACAGTGGACACCTGGAAGCTGAGGAAGCAGGAGCACAAGTTT
Source organism: Dinomys branickii (assembly GCA_004027595.1). Lineage (NCBI taxonomy): Eukaryota > Metazoa > Chordata > Mammalia > Rodentia > Dinomyidae > Dinomys > Dinomys branickii. Next base: position 12,593 of record PVLD010020828.1, on the reverse strand, counting down.
GAGCCTTGCTTGGATATTTTGATGAAACTGTCTCAAAATTAAAGGTAAAAAATAAACACCTGGAGATGTAGCTCAAGGAAGGCCCTGGATTCAAGCCCCAATGCTGGAAAAATAAGCAGTTATGAGTAGGATTTTTTTCTATGCCTGTATCAATTTAACTGGACTATTTATTGATCTTGAATCTAGGGAGTTTTGTTAAGAATGTCTGACATTCGAACTGAATAGCTGACAATATTTTGAGATAAAAATTTGTCAATTAGCTTTCTCATAATTAAAATTACTTAGAATCTTTATACTGTTTCAAATATATTTTGGAATGCAAGACATATCTCTGTGATTTGAAATAATATGGTAAGTGTTACGCATCACATTAAGTTTAACATTTTGTATACTGTAAAGCTATAATATGATTTCTATGAAATTCAAAAAATATATTTTTAGATGTTTTCCACGCTTACAATCAGCATGATGTGTGTAGTCCAAGCCTGTGAGGAGTTGTTAAGAGATGCATGTCCTTTAGTCTTTGCTGTTCAATCTCAAGTCTAGTGAAGATGGGTCAATTTTGTCTGAAAACAGCTGACCTCTCCTAGGCAAACTATATGAGAACAGATTATGGGTACACATAAAATCTCTTTAAAGCCTGGAATTAAATGCAGGCTTGGGCACCAAGAGGTATAAGGTAATGAAAAGAGAATGAGTTTTCGTTTAAGGTGGATTGTAGTTGTAGTTTCTGAACTATTCATTTCTCAGAGCAGTCTGCTGTTTAGTTTTTTAACTGCCTGCTCTGCTCATTTATTTAGGAAAAGAACCATCTCAGGCTTCTGTTAAAAATTAAAATAAGAGAATGTGGTTTATAGTTCTTAAAGCTAGATAAAGACAATCAATAGAAAAATCAAACACACAAAGTTTTAAAAAGCCAGGATTACCATGCGGTTTATAAAACACATATGTGTATGTGTGTATGTGTATGCACATATATGTACATATGTACATACATGTACACACACACACACACACACACAAACTTGACCTTAACAATGCCCAGAAGGTGCAGAAATTGGCTCGTGCTGCTCATACAGAGATGAGGTAATTTGGCTGTGTGCTCTGCACTAAGACTGCATTTGTTATGTAATCAGTTACATCTGGTGTGGTAGAGGTTCCCTTTCCATCAATTAATGTGAACTCAAAGCTGTTATTACAAACCTGGCGATATATTCATTTATTCATGCATTCAGCAAACACATACTGTGAACTTAGTAGGTGCCAAGTGCCAGAGACACAAGGTGAATGGGGTACTTCCCCAGCCTTCAGTGAGATTCAGGAGCCTGTGGGCTCCCTGCCATGGGTGAGAAACTGTCTCCTTCAGCTTGAAGCCATCAGAAAATGTATTCCAGAGGAAGTTCTATCAACTGAGTCCTGAGCACTCATTAGGAAATTAACTCAGGAAAGCCAGTGGCTGGAAGGGGAGATATTCTAGCCAAAAGTGTAGATGGTTGTAAACACCCATGTGCCTAGTGGATTTAAAAAGTCAAGGGTGCAGAGTGCAATGCAGAGAACTGGAAGGGGTTGTAGGATGGGTAAGTGAGGGCCAATGATGACATTCTTTTTAAAACATGCTCAGGTACTACTGAGTTGGAGTGGAGAGCAATGGAAGTTGCAGAGACATTATCCTTGTTGCAGTGTAATTCTAGAATAGGACAACAGGAGGACTACTGGAGGACCTAAAGCTATAATGCAGGCAAAGGTCATTTAGGAGCAGGGAGGTCTCAGGATAGTGTTGGAGAGAAAATCAGTAAGATTCCTGTGTGCTTAACTTGGGAACAAGGTGAGGAACAGGATGGCCCATGCCAAGAGCTGGAGAAGCATGAGCTCAGGGGCGGGTGGATGCTTCGGTGAAACCTCCTGAATGCCACTGCAGACAGCTGAGGACCCTGGGCGCTCAGTGACAAGATTCTCACCATATAAAGGGAATATAAGATTCAGATATTAAAGGACAATCAAGTATACGGTTATTAAAACTATGTGAACAGCTAAGCTTGCCAAGGAAGTATACATAAAACGAGCAGGAAGTTGAGTACGGAGCTTGGGGCTCACCAGCAAGTAGGAGAAAGGGCAGAAATAGGTGACCCTGGAAAGAAAAAAGAAAGCAGGAAGACAGGGTGTGACTAGAGGAAAGGGAAGGGACCCTCCCAGCGCAGCGACATCGCGTGAAAGCCAGGTGCAGAGACCAGGCGTGCGGGTGCTCAGCCTGCAGAAAGGGGCCCTGCCCTCATCGAGCCACCTGCTTGCTCTACTCAGAGAGGGAAGATGTGCTAGTGAGATGAGCCCAGGGGTAGGAGGCTTCTGCGCTGCCATTGCTGCTCCGCTTGACATGAGGCCTGGGCCTTACCCTGGGCTTCTGTCAGCCTCCTGATTTAACCGTGAGGCTGCGCTCCTCTCAGGGGTATTTTTAACTCATGTTGATGCCCCTCTGCTGCCCAGCCTCTGTGTCTTACCTCTCTACTTCCCACACTCCTCAATTCCAATTCTGGGGACCCTCTGGCCTATAAAAATCAATATATCAGCAACAATAAGTGGAAGAACGGTGCTTCAGTTAATCAGAGGACTTTGTTTAAACTTTGGGATCTGAAATTTATGGACAAATGAAGGCATCCGTTGAGGGTGAAAAATAAATGTACTGCCTGCCTATGTTTAATTTCATCCTCAGTCGTTTCACAGCCTGAAAGCCCCACTAGCTTGAACCCAACTGTCAACATACTCTATTGCTAAGCTAGACAGAGCACATAACATCATCCTTCACTGCCTCAGGTTATGATATTTAACCTCAAGTGGGCTTCCAGAAAGTACTATCTCATCTCCTTAGCACATTTACTTTCCCATTGTTCAGCTTAAATAAGTTAGTTCTTATGCTCTCTCCTCATATCCAAACCTTTTGGACCTTCGTTCATGACAGAAAAGAACAATCAGTCCCTCGTGTGCTGGCACCTTTGGCAGCTACATCCACGCCCTCCACCTTGCTTCCGAGGATGTGCGCGGGGTCACATGAATGCACCCTCTGCGCATTATCTACTGAAGGTACATCCCTCTCTCCGTGTCTACTGAATCCCATTCCATCCCATTTTGACTGCTCGAGAACATCTTTCCTAAAATATGTTCAGCATCAATTTTGTATCTCATTGGACTGCTCCCATAACTTCAAAATTTTCTTTCACATTAAAAAAATAGCTACCCTGACCTTATTATTCCTTCCAGCTCTTTTTGTTTGCAGTCATGACTCCCTAAGAAGAGCTATGAATGGTTGAGGTATTCAATTGTTCATCTCTGATTCTCTCTTGAGCCTGTCCCAAGTCATCTTGCTTTTACCACTTGACAGTTCTCTTCAATATTAAGACTGAAAGCCTGCCTGACAAGCACAACATCCTGAATTCAATTCCTAGTACCGAAAGAAAGAATTACACAGCCATTTTTAAATCTAAGGACAACTTTTCACTGTACAAAGCCTATTAGCAGTGCTTGACACTTAATCTTTTTCTTATAAGCATTTTCTTTACATGATTCCCTCCACTCGTGTGTTTTTTTTTCCTATCTTACTGACCACTAATTGTGTCCTTTACTAGTTCTTTGTTTTATCAGCTTTTAAATATTAGTGAACTCTAGGAAGCATCTCTTGAAAATCTAAATGACCCTACAATGACCTTCACAATAACCAACAGCTCCCTCTTAGATGAATTCCATTTATACTCTGTTACCCAGATTTAGATCTGGGTCCTTGATACCCTGTATGTTTCCTTATGCTTTTTCTAATTCCTACTGTTAAAGAATAACGCTATATTCTCCTTTCTGTGGGTCATCTTCAGTTCCTAACCACATTCTCACCTCTGTGGCTGACTGGGATCTTCTAATACAGATCACTTGATAAATTATATTCGAGACTCAGGATGTGTTTTTATTCAACTCCAAGGCTCACTAAAGAAAATCCTGATACATGAGTTCAAAGATGCCCAGTAAAATAGTAATCCTGAGAAACACTGCTGGGCTCAGGAATGAATTTTGTTCTATATGCATAATTCCTTGCTTTCTTTCAGCAAATTCAAACATCATTTTCTTTTTAATTCCTTCCTTTTCCAGTCAACATTCATAGATTTTTTTTCAGTATCCATTTATTGAATGCCTACAGTGCATCAGGAATTGGTCCCTGCCCAAATTTATAGCTTGGGAGTGCCACCAAGGATCAATGTATTAGTGGAAAAAAAGTAAATAGATTTTATTCTGTAACTATATATAAATTAAGAGGCATGATATACGTAATGTCCAAAAGGAAGCAGCAAGGACAGCTGAAGAAAACACAGTGTCTTAAAAAGAAACTTGGCAACATTTACTTTTACAGTGGTGCCACCATGCCTCATTTGCTGGGAATGAAAACGTTTATTAGATTTGAGGAACACATCTTTCTCTTACACTCTGGAATGTGCTTTTTTGTTTGAGAATTTTGGCTGAGAGAGACTGTCAGGAAACCTATCTGCAGTATAGGAGGTTTCCAAAGACAAATGGCACATGTTTAAACTAGGAAATTATCTTGCTGCTGCTCAGTGACTTTGAACAATCTATGAATAACTCTATGCTTTGGCTTTCTTGGTTTTAGAATAAGGGTAGCAATAGATTCTTCCCTATAGATTGTTATAGAAAGCAAAAAAAAAAAAAATACACGAACAATAATTAGAACTGTGCTTGCTTGATAGTAATAACCCAAAAAGTGAGAGCTATATGTTTATTTTTATTACTCTGTACCACTGTCTGACTGGCATAGCTGAACATTAATCTTATGCCTTTAACCTGAAATTAGATCATAAAATGAGAATATTAATACAAATTATAATTTTAAAAGAGGAGGTGAAAGAGCAGATGAAGAAGTAATAGAATGGGTCACGGAAAGAGAAAAATGAAATTTATATCTTCTTAACAGGTATATTCCCACAAGTCAATTCTCATGAAAAAAAACATGGCCACTGATAAAATCTCTGCATTACAGGAGACTTAATAATTTTTTATTCTTTTGATCATACTCATCACTTTCTCCATTTTCCTAAGCAAGGGTTCAAAAGACGAGTGACTCATTTCTTCCAGAGAGAAGTCTTCATGAGTTGCTTAATTCTTTAATAAGTATCTTGGCTGACATTGTCAGCAGAATCTAGTTACATGGTGTTCATTTCTTCTTCTACTTTCTCACTTTATATAGATCAGACCTTAGGGAATGTGCCTTTCAGTTATTTCTGCAGGCCCAGAGATTCATTGACAAAACTCAATTAACCTGGTGCTCTCACACCATGAAATTCCAGCTGGAAGATGGGTAGGAGTAAATATTAATCCCTTCATTAAATATTTCCTGCTCAAATGACCCTGGGACCACTGAACTTAGATTATTTAATAAATAATTGTCTATTATGTCTGAATGACATTGTAGTAACTTATAGTCTTGAAGCTATACAATGCTTTTTCATCACTTGATAGGTCATTTTATAGATAACACAAGGATTGAATGTAAATGATATTAATTAGTGAATATGAATATATAGCATTAGAATCCTTTATGGAAATATTTATGAATAAAATAAAAATATCAAAATGATAAAGGATATATTTTAAAATATTTAATCTCATAATTTAGTTATTTTCTGGTCCTAGTTAAAATTCAGAATTCTGTTTATGTTGCTAAGTGTGAGAAATATATAGCCAAAGGACTTTCATGCTCCTAAAAATTAATGACACAACTAGGATACTACTTTTGAATTCTGTACTTGAATCCTTTCTGTCATCTCATCGTACAATAGTTTTTCTACAGCAGTAGCAGGCTAAGCAACACCAAAAATTTACAAAATGAAAAGCTGCATGTATACATTAACTTATTCGCTATTATTCTAGTTTGACTTTAAGTAAAAATAAACTAAAACATCATATGATACCTGGCATGACTAAGAATTTTAACACTTAATCACCAACTACTAAATCCAGAGGACAGAGTAGCACCACACCTGGGTGGATACAGTATATTAATGTTATGTACATTCAGTGCTTATGTTATCTATAAAATGACCTTTCAGGCAATGAAAAGGCATCATATAGTTTAAAGACTGTAAATTGTGACAATGTCGTTCAGTCTTAACAGACAATTATGTTATTAAATAATCTGAGTTAGTAGTCCCAGGGCCATACACGGAAAAGTCAGCAGTCAGTCTCCAAGTCTGGAGCGTGACTCAATTTGGCATTAAAGTCAGCATAAAGAAATGTGGTATCTGACCTCTTTCAGGGTAATTGCTAAAGCTGTCCTCTCTTTGATGAGAATTCATGTTAACTGTGCAACTCTCGCCCGCTCTTGTTTTATGAAGCTTGCAAGGACGGATGCATCACCTCAGTGAAGCCAGTTGTGTGAAGCATATTTAGAAATGGTTAATAATTTATAAATAATGTGTATTATTTCAATTTAGCTTCTGTATTATGGCAGAGGAAACTTTGAAATAGCTCAAATCAAATGTCTCTGCCTTAACTCAGCATTTTCTTCAAGAAATGTATTACCCAAACTCCGTGTTTCAGCTGCAGGAGTGAGAACGTATATGCAGAGTATGAAATTTACTGTTTTTTAAAGCACCCAAGTCAGGTATCTAAACTGTAATAGTTCCAAAGTATAGGAAAAAATTAACAGCGCTGCATTTCTAGTATCTTTGCATGAGATTGAAAAATAGATGTATTTACCGGGCTAAAGGAAGATAGTTCTAAACTGTTCTCACCACTCATTCCCAGAAATGGTGTTTACCTTTGCAGCCATAGTGATTCAGTGCTGGAGAAATTTATCTCCCTTTCTTTAAACATGCATTGGTAGGCATAGATATATGGTGAAAATGGATATCATATATGTTTTAATGCAAGAAAAGATTCTTAGTTACCCTGTTTTGTGGTTTTTATAGGTTTTAAAAACCTGTAATATTTATATTCTATCTTTTTAGTTATCAAAAGCATAGGTGATTGCATTAAAGTGATACCTTGTCCACAATATAAACATGCATCGCTGAGGACATCAGGATGGATAGCAGCCACTTGCAAAGTGTAACAAATCCATGCTTAAAGGATTCCCTCTTGTTCTGAATAACCAAAGGTTTCAGTGAGCTTTATCTCTGTGAGGATTAACCTATACATCCCTATTCTCTGTGTGCTTAAAGTAGACCAGGAAGTATTTCATAAGAAGTAAAAAACTTGATATTGTTTAGGAATAAATGGTGCAACTAAAAATAAACAAAACGAGTCTCTCCCAAAGTTTTGAAACTATTCTATAGGCAAGTTACGCTGCCATGTTACCAGCAATATAAATCTAAAAAAGAATGTTTCATTCTGTGTGTTTCCTTTGGTAGAGTACAGAACCTATATGGAGTCTATGAGGTTCAAGTACACTCAGCCAATTATGGGTTTAATAATGGAATTCTAAATAGCTAAAAGTAATCATGATGTTTAAAATATACACACTGAAATACAGAATTTAACATTTATTCAGCACACATAAATATAATTTATCTCTCTTGTATCCCCCATTGAAATATATGGAAATAGAAAAAGCAATAAAACATGCAGTCTTTGCCTTCAAAGAATTCTTATGAAGAGGAAAATAATATAAACTGCAAAGAAATCACTTTATAATCATGGGTTGTGTCTAGAAGGGCCCCCACCAAACCTCATCACACATAGATGGGGCTTTTCCGAGCTGACAGTTTCTAGTGCTTGATACTGGAATGAAGGGTGCTCGACCCTGGGTGTGGGTGACATGGCCAAAGGGCTGGTAGCCTGGGTGACATACACAGCGACAAAGAAGGTTGACTGCTGTTACGTTTTTTGCTTTTGCTGTGTCCTGGGTTCCACGACATCAACTGTTCTTTGTCCTCTGCGATGCCCCTCTGTCGTGCCACCCTGCCTTGGAACCAGCTGACTATAGACTGAAACCTCCACAAACTGTGAGTTACATAAACCTTTCCTTCCTTTAACTTGTGGGTGTTGGGTACTTTGTCTCAGCCATAAGAAAAGTAAGACACTTGTAGATACAACTCAGTATCAGATATCCTCACAAAAATGTAATTGGTTTAAGAGAAAATGTTCAGTTTTTTCTATTTCAGTACATATGGAAATTTTTTTCTACATGTTCTACAGGTTATAAAAATAGAGGGTCTGATACCACTCTTCCCCATTAAGAGCATGAAAGGTTGTCTCAGGTCTGATGGGGCTCTTAGTCCACAGAGGAACTATCTCCACCAGATATGGATCACATAAGAACATTGGTAAGGATTAAGGAATTTACACCTTCCTCCGGGTGCCTCCACAGACTGTTGTCTGTGGCTACCCGAGACTATACATTTCTTTACATTTTATTATGAAAGTAAAGCTTGTGTTCGTCGTGTTTAGTTATTTGTTACTGACTTTCTGTCATCAGAATATCACTTAGATTAGCAGCCACAGGATAAAAAGCGGTAGGGAAATAGTTATATCTTGTGATCGCTGTTCAAGGTAGTTTATGTGAAACCATGTATGAGGAAGCAACTGATACCAACCAAAACTCATTGGCAGGAAAGATGTGTGTTGAATTGAGATCTGATCATTTCTTACAAATTGAAGTCAGCATTTTGGAAATACGTTTATGATTTTTATTTTGCTACTTCATGCATGAGAAGGCTGCCGGCAAATCCCATCAAGGGGAATTAGTTATTGAAGTCCTCACATAACCTTACGAGAGGGAAGTTTTTCTTCAATGGCATTCCCACAGCTTTGACCCTAAAAATAAAAGACTAGTGAGGCAGAGGAACTAGGAAACTGCAAACAATATCTCTTCGAAGAAAAATATCTATGGGAAATTTTTCAGTGCTATTTTAGCCCAGTTTGGTAATTTCCCATTAACTCACTAAATACCTACAAGTCAATTTAAACTCACTCATCAGCTGTGGTTTTACTGTTCATTAAAAATGTGAGGTTTTAATCCAGCTACTTAGTTCTTTAAGGCAGACACCCAGCAATCCAAACTACAGCATTGTAGCCTAATTTAATATGCTGATTTCACCACCAGTACCCATACCGTTGCCCCAAATGTGATACTTGTTCAATCTCTAACGAAATCCTATTAGAAACCAATTCCCAACTTTGGAGATAATATTTGTCTACTACGTTTATCTGCAGATCATATACCCCAAGTTTCCAAGTCAAAAGTCTTGCATAGGACTTCAACTGAAAGGAGTATGATACATCTCTTAATCTTTTTTTTTTTTTTTTTGGCGGTACTGGGGACTGAACTCAGGACCCTGCGCTTGCTAGGCAGGCACTTATTCCACTGAGCTATATCCCCAGCTCCTACATCTCTTAATCTGCAAAGAGTGTTTAGCTTGACAAGATTTCTTTCTTTTGGTGTGGCATTCTGGGTCAGAGACAGCCTTCCCTTAATCCTTTTCCTTAGGCAATACATTATATGAAGTTAGGCTCCAAAAAATGGTGATACTGTAGGCTTCACCTTAATTATATGTTAACCACTCTGATTATAAAAGAAATATGCTCTGGCTGTTGAATTGGTCTGACCTTGCTATCTAGAAGTAGAGCATTTTGTCAAAACAAAATCTGATATATCTTTATTTGATTTATATACAGGAAACTGGTGCAAGTTTTTATAAGTAGGTTTCTAGTTTTTATTTATTACTGATATAGAGGAAAGAAACTCCCAACCTGAAGATATCTGGGACGAGTTTGTTTTTTCTAAAATTGAAGAATGAATTTTAAGAAAAATAGAGGTTAAGGGCAGAGTATACTTATTGAGAGAAAGAAAGAGGTTAAGAGCAGGGTATATTTATTGAGGGAAAGAAAGCTTCTGTGTAAGACAGGGACAGAAGAGGGACCGAGTAGTGGGCTGCCCAGGGAACTTGTCTTTTCCAGGGATCTTTATAGAGCAGAACCGGGGGCTGGGGATATAGCTCAGTGGAATAAGCGTCTGCCTAGCAAGCGCAGGGTCCTGAGTTCGATCCCCAGTACTGAAAAAAAAAAAAAAAAAAGTATAGAGCAGAACCATAAGGTGAGGGAGGTCCAAGGTGGAAGACATGGGAACTAGCTCGGTGAGCATGAGGTGGGACAAAAGTATGATCAGCCAATAAGATTACTAGTATAATTGTTCAGGAAAAATTGATTAAATCCTGTTTAAATGGGAAAGCAAGTCGTGTAGACAGAGGGCATGAACACAGAACAGGGCTTTTCCTGTAGGGGTTGGGTCAGTGACTCTTCCTGGCTTTTTCAAGGCAGTTGATACCTGTTTAGAATATCAATCCCTGATGGCCATCCTAAGGGAAGATGGGGGTGTGTTATGGTTGATACAGTGTGTCAACTTGGGGAGTCTAGAGGTTTGGCTGAGTGACTCAGCAGGGAGCCAGGGTGCTTACTTTGTATAAATCCTGAGCCTGTGGAAGAGGAGGGCATGGAGATTATGTGAGTGCTACCCACCCCCTGGGTGGAGGCAGCCTGTTTACAATGTAAGGGAGGTAGAAAGAAGCTGCTGGCCGCCATTCCTCCCTTTTGCTCTTGCTATTTGTGCTGTGTACCACCACCATGAACTGTTGCCCTCTGCCATGTGCCACTCTACCTCAGAACCAGCCAAGTATGGACTGAAACCTCCACAAACTGTAAGTTAAATAAACCTTTCCTTCCTTCATTTGGGTGTTGGGTATTTTGTCTCAGCAACGAGAGACAAGTAACCAAGACAGGGTGCATCTGTTTAATCTTTTGAGTTGAAGTCTGGCTCACAGAGGCAGTGCCCTCTCTCCATTTGCAAAGTATCCCATCATCCACATGGCTCCTGAGAGGGCCCAGCCCTGTCTGACAACCTACAATATTTCTAACTCAGCTGCCTACAACAACACTATAAAATATCATTGAAAATATGGTCAATGCTTAAAATTAAAAATATTTACAATGAAAGATGCATTACATGAGTCCCCTGAAAATATACCCCCAATTCTAAAACACTCATCCATCATCCTTGTTGCTTTCTGAAGGAGTTTAGAAGTTCTTTACGAGACTCTTTAGTTGCACTGTTCTGTCTGGCTTAATGTCCTGAGTCCATTCGAAACGTTTACCTTTCATGGTCATTTTAAAGTTGGAGAAGAGCCAGAGTTTGCACTGTGACAGATGTAGTCCATAATAAGGGAGACAGCTGGGTGTAAGGGTGCACACCTGTCATGCCAGCACTCAAGAGGTTGAGGCAGGAGGATCACCACGAGTTTCAGGTCAACCTGTGTTACAAAGTGAGTTCAAGGACAGCCTGAACTGCAGAGTGAAATTTTGTCTCAAAAGAATGTGGATAAAGAAATACAATAATGTTCTATTTGACAGAAATTGCCATAAATTGTTCATCACTGAGGCATGATAAAAAATGCAATGTTTTAAAACCTTTTGTAGTAAAAGGCACATTTCCATGAATCGCCCTCACAATGTTCCAAATACTACCTTTCACTTTCAATACACACACCCCATAATGTTTGGTAATATGTCTTTTGCTATAATAATTTCTAAGTAAACATTAATAGTTTGATCAGTAATATCCTGTTACAAAGGTCCCTCAAGAAGTTTATTAATGATGTAATATACCTTCTTTTTGTTTCATTTTAATTTCTTTATTCATATTTTGGCATTTAGATGAATCATTATCCATAGTTTTGCATTTAGATTAATTCCCTACTTAAAGTTTGGGAACATTCCTGTACATATTTTTTTCTGTGACTATTAATTTCCTTAGTGGATCATTTTCAATATGAAATTAGTCCTTGCTAAAATTTTTCTACATTTATTTCCTCGAAAGCATCATAAGAGAATATATTCTGAAATATTTTCTCTCGTTTTCCATATCATTTTATTACATGATTGCTAGAGTGAATTCTTTTTGAAAATTTTACAAATATAATGAAAATTATATTTTAACATTACTTAGATTTCCATTTTTATTTTAAATCATGTTTCATTTTTTTATATATACAGATTTCCTCACTGAATCACACATCAAATTATTTTCCATTGTTGTCTTGATTTCAGTTCTTCAAAAGAACTTTATACATTTTGACCATTAATGATTGCATTCACTGTAATGATTTGTTTTTAATTTAATGATAGTGTACTAGAAATTTAATTTTTTTAGTAAAATTTAATGATCTCTTTTGTGATTTCACTTTTATACTTTGTAATGTTTGAATTTACTTCTGACCATTTTAAGAAACCTAGATTAAGAAATGCTAGTGAAGCTGACCCTGGGGGATACACAACATCTCTCCCACCCTCCTCTAGTTTTCTCCATGCTACTTTCATACATTTACCACAGATTTCATATTAACATAGGATGATGCAGCCATGAGTCACTTCCCTGTTACTGGACACACCCACACCCACAGTTCAGGATGATGCAGCCATGAGTCACTTTCCTGTTGCTGGACATACCCACACCCACAGTTCAGGATGATGCAGGCATGAGTCACTTTCTTCTTACTGGACACACCCACACCCACAGTTCAGGATGATGCAGGCATGAGTCACTTCCCTGT
>PVLD010020827.1:0-32934 GCA_004027595.1 Dinomys branickii | reverse complement strand
CCACGCCCTTCTCACTCCAGCATCAAGCAGGAAGCATGAACTGAGTTACTGGGCTTCAGCTCTCACCCTGAACGCCCTCTGTGAGCACCTTGAGCCTCGGCGGCCTGCGCAATCACCACCTGTTCCTGACAGCAATGGGACGAGTCCACAGGCTTCAGGACTCACCCCAAACTACTAATACGAGCAACAAGAGTGTCTCCATACTGCTTGCATATATGAACCTTGTATGAACCCATGGCGACCGGGTAGGCAGCAGAAAGAGAACCTCCCAGAGGAATGCCACACAGACATAGGAATATAGCAACATGTGAAGGACAGAAAGGAAAGAGGTGGATATGCTGAACTCGAGAAGGATCTGAAATGGGAACTGAAACCCTCGGAAAGACTAAGCAAAACCTCCTCTGGAGGAGGGGATCAGAGATCTGCCATGGCGCAGTCCGAAGGAGACGAGACAGAGAGGGAGGAGGTCGCTGCTCCAAGCACACCCTTGGCCACGCCCTTGTTTTGGCATTTGCAGCTTCAGCTTCGGAGACCCATTGCCCAGCTGCAAGGGGTGGGGAACGGTAATGCTGGAGATCAGGAGGAGGTGGGAGGAGAAGAAAGGGCCTCAGGCATCAAGGCAATGGGACAGAGCCAAAAGGGTCACAGAGGGCGCCCTGCGGCTGCTCCACTGAGGTCCTTGCGGCTGTTCCGCAGTGAGCCCCAGGGCTGCTGTGGGCCCCGCGGGTGATCCTTTGTGGGCCCCGCGGATGATCCGTTGTGGGCCCCGCGGATGATCCATTGTGGGCCCCGCGGCTGCTCTGCAGTGGGCCCCGTGGCTGCTCCACTGTGGCCCCGCGGATGCTCCGCAGTGGGCCCCGCGGCTGCTGTGGGCCCCGCAGATGATCCGTTGTGGGCCCCGCGGCTGCTCCGCAGTCGGCCCTGCGGCTGCTCCACTGTGGCCCTGCGGATGCTCTACAGTGGGCCCCACAGCTGCTGTGGGCCCCGCGGATGATCCGCTGTGGGCCGCACGGATGCTCCACTGTGGGCCCCGCAGATGGTCTGCTGTGGGCCCCGCGGCTGTGCCGCAGTGGGCCCCGCGGATGTTCCACTGTGGGCCCCGCGGATGGTCCGCTGTGGGCCCCGCGGATGCTCCGCTGTGGGCCCCGTGGCTGCTCTGCTGCTGCTCCGCAGTGGGCCTGGTGGCTGCTCTGCTGAGGGCCCCACTCAGGGCACCTCATGGACTGGACCCGCCCCCACCCATAGCACGACGACAGGGTGGAGCCGGGTGGTCTGCTGTGAGCATATGTGCTTTCCCACCTCCAACCATGGCAGTTTGTATACACCCATGTATGTTATAGTATAGTCTAAGGCAGCTATATCTCTTCCCAAGGCGAGAGTCCAAGGATATAGATAAACCCAGGAGTACAGCTATTATCACAGGGAAGATGACTGATTGAGTGGTAGGGCAATGGAGATGAGGGAGGAGAAAATTGAAAGATCAAATGGGCCATCATCTGTGTAACTGAGTAAGAAAGGTGAAGGTAACATTATGTAGGACAGCATCCAGAGCTAATTCCCTTGTATGTTCTCTATAATTCTGTATTTCCTCAATCATTTTTGTATTAACAGAAGTGAAGATAACTTTATATTATACAGCATCCAGTGCAAATTCCCTACTATCTTCTCTATAATTTGGTATTTCCTTTAATGTTTTTGTGTTAACTAATGTGAAGATAACTATGTAATACAACATCCAGTGCTAATTCCCTACTATGTTCTGTATAACTTTGTATTTTCTGTATTGTTTATGGCTTTTCTGGTTCATAGGTCTCCATTCTTTTGTCTTTAAAATAAAATTAAAAAAAAAAAAGAAAACTATAGCACTTTAAAAAAGGAGATCAAAGAGGATTTCAGAAAATGGAAAGATAACCCTTGCTCTTGGGTTTGGAAGAATGAATATAATGAAAATGGCCATACTCACAAAATTGTTATACAGATTTAATGCAATCCTAATCAAAATACCAGTAGCATACCTCACAGAATTAGAGAAAACACTCCTAAATTCTATATGGATCCAGAAGAGACCTAGAATTACAAAAACAATTCTGGGCAACAAAGGCAAGGGGGATGCAACACAATCCCTGACTTGGAATTATGCTATAAATCTAGTGTGATAAAAACAGCACGGTACTGGCAAAAAAAACCCAAACCTGAAACAAAACCCAAGGATGGGCTGGGGATGTAGCTCAGCAGCACAGCGCCTACCTGGCAAGTGTGAGGTTGTGAGTTTGATCCCTGGTACTAAAAAAACCAAAAAACAAAAAACAAAAAAACCCAAGGGCCAATGGAACAGATTAGAAGATGTGGAAATAACTCCAAACACACTCAGTCACCTTTCACTTGGAGAAAGCCTCTTTAATAAGTGGTCCTGGAAAAACTGGCTTTCCACATACCAAGGACTAAAACTAGGTGCAGGTCTCTCATCATGCACTAAACTAAAATTGCAATGGATCAAAGAAAAAAATATTAAAAGACAAAACACTAAATGTACTGGAAGAGGCAATAGGTAGAACTCTTAAAGACATAGGTGTAGGTACAGACTTTAAGAACAAAACCCTAATCACACAGAAAATAATACAAAGAATCAAGAACTGCAATATCATCTTACTAAGTTTTGCACAGCAAAGGATATTAGAAACAAAGTGAAGAGAAAACCCACCAAGTGGGAAAATATTTTTTCCAGCTGTTCCTCAAAGGACTAGTACCTATAATAGATAAAGAACTAAAAAAAGGACTCTCCCCAAATTTAAAGATCCAGTCCAAAAACAGGCATCTGAAATGAATAGACTCTTCTTAGATGAAGAAGTAGGAATAGCAAATAAATATATGAAAAAAAGCTCAACACCACTGGTCACTGAAGAGATGCAAATTAAGACAAACTTGAGATTCCATCTCAGTCCAGAAAGAATGGCAATTATCAAGAAATCCACCAATAACAAATGCTAGAGGAGCTGTGGAGAAAAAGGAACCCTTCTCCACTGTTGACTGGAGTGCAGACAGCTGCAGTTGTTGTGGAAATCAGTGTGGACAATCCTCAGAAAACTAAAACTAGAGGTACCATTTGACTTAGCTATACCCCTTCTTGGTATCTTTCTAGAAGATTTAAAAGCATCATACCACAGCAATACATGGACACCCATATTTACAGAAGCACAGTTTGTAATAGCTAAATCTTGGAAATAACCCAAATGCCTATAAACTGAGGAATGGATATAGAAAATGTAGGATCTAAAAAAAATAGAAGGGAGTCCTACTCAGCCATAAGGAAGGATAGACGAGATATTTCTAGGTCAGTGGATGTATCTCGAGGCCATACTTGTAAGTGAAATAAGCCTGACACACATACTGTAGTGTTGCTCTGGTGTGAGAAGCCAGAAGTGTAAATAAAGACCAACATGAATAATAGATACTGTAATATAGGAAGAAAATGTTCAAATCGGAAGGGGAACTAGGGAGGGGGAGGGAGAAAGAAAGGAAGGGAACCGGGCATGGTGGCACACAGTGGTAACCCCAGCACTCGGGAGGCTGAGGCAGGAGGATCGTTGTCAGTTTGAGACCAGCCCAGGCTACAAAGTGAGATCAAGGCCAACCTGAACTGCATAACGAGACCTTGTCTCAAAAGACCAAAAAAAAAGGAAAGGAAGGGAAAAGAAAAAACTGAGAAGAGAAGGAAAAAATGGAAACAAAGCTTTTGTAAATGAGAAGGGGAAGAGGAGTTGAAACGGGGGTAGGGGGATGGGAAAAACTGAAGAATCAAATTATATCATGTATAGGTACAGAAGATGCACTATGATGAAAATGATCATAGGGAATGTACTAAGAAACTTAATGAATTTAAAAATAAAATTACAAGTATAGCCCCTTAACTAATACTGATCTGATTGTAGCAAGGACATGTGGACAACATCATTAACCTTAGTCTTGTGTTTAGTCTTAGACTGAGAGGGTGGGAGATGGGGGAGGATGGCCACCCCAGTGAGGTAATGCTCTATTTATTTATTTATTTATTTATTGTCTTTTTGAGACAGGATCTCACTATGCAGTTCAGGCTGGCCTTGAGCTCACTTTGTGGCCCAGGCTGGTCTTGAACTCGTGATGATCCTCCTGCCTCAGCCTCCCCAGTACTGGGATTATAGGTGTGCACCACCCACCTGTCAATGCTCTGTATGGGAGATCTCAAAGGGTAGTAGCAATTATGTTAAGCTTTCATTTATGTCTTAGGAAAATATGTAAATCTGGCCATTAGGACTTTCATCTTCTTCAAATGCACCTCTAGCCACAGTTTTGATGTGTTCTCATGTTCTGTGCTGACTCTTACAAGTGCCTAGCTCTGTCTGAATGCCTATAATATTTTTACCCAAGCTGTGTATAATATCCCTTGCCCACCAAAGAGAAACCTTTACTGCTGTGAGGCAGCAGGGCATGGTGACCACTCTAGCTGCTTCTCTCTGAAGGGAGTGGTAGTTGTGATTTGGAGTCAGAGACACTCTCTAGAGGGTCCTTCTAAAGGCATTCTCATCTTGCGTAGGCATGTACCCTTAAATCTGGAGGTGACAAGGCCAACGAAGCAGTTAAACATGCATGGGCCAAGTACCATGATTGATACCCTTGAGGAAGCACACTTCAAGTGGGTTGAAAGACCTGATTATGAGGATTTTCAAAAGCAAAAGAAACTGGGACTCTGCATGTAAAGGAATTCTTTTTAAAAAAGCATCTTTTAAATCCAGCACTGAAAACCAATAGGCCTTTTCTGGGATCTAAGAAAGAAGGGTGTGTGCGTTAGGTACAGCTGGGTGGATCGGCACTATTATTTATCAATCTAAGATCCTTTGTCCCACTAAAGTACCAAGTGAGCTATCTGGAGCAAAAGCCGTCTTTTGTAGCTTTTTTGCAATATCTGAATAAACTGACTGAATAATAAACTCGTCTTTAAGAAAAATCTATTCTTCTGCTGGATCAGGAGCCAAGGATGTATGTTTCTTCATTGCTTCTTGTAAATGATCTAAGAAGGCAGAAGGATTCTCTCTGATGAATGGTTGACAATTTAAAATAATCAAAGGGCTTGGTTCTTGCCCTTCTTAGACCTTTAAGGATCCATGTCTGAAAGTGTTTCCTATTCCAATCTCCTATCTGGTTGGTGGGCTAGTAGGGATCTTGTGTAGGGGCTGCTTCAGCTCCAGTAGGAATTGGCTGTTCCCCTGGCTGTCTATCTTCTGGCCTTCTAAAATTAACAATATGCTACTCATCTTCAAAATTAATGGCAGCTAGTAATGCTGCTTGCACCTCATTAGAAGTTAACACTTGATTTAACAGTAATATTATATCTTTCTAGTCTAATTCATAGGTCTGAGTAAGTCCCTAAAGACCTCGATATACTTATCAGGGCCATCTGAAAACCTTTCTAGTCTGATTTGTTCAGTTTGAGGTCACTGGGAGAAAAGGACACACGGACACGGGTAGGGCCAATTTCCTTCACCCACCTCCTGTAAGGGATACTGTCCTTGAGGAGCTTGAACAAAATCAGACAGGGATGGATACAGCCTAGTAGAGGCTTCAGTTAAAGTTGGCTTGGAAACCCTGTCCTTTGGATCCAGAGAGCAAGGAAGGGAATCTTTAGGCTCAATAATATTAGATACATCAGATAGTGCCTTAAGGGCTAGAGATGTCTTGTTTTCCTGTGGTTTACACTATACTTTGAACACAAATAGAGATTGTCTTCATACAAAAAAAGTCTGAGAATACGATAATGCTGACCATTTTCCCCTTCCCTTATAGTAAAACTCTGGTTGCAAAGTAGTATCATAATCAATACTTTGCTATGCTTTTCACTTTGTCTCAAAGGGGTAGGCAGGCCGTACGTGGTGCAGGTAAATATCTAGCAGCTTGTTCGTAGTATGTGAGGGTCAAACAAATTCCAGCATGAATACATTCCAAAGGAGTAAGGGAATTTAACCTTGAGCTTCTCATCTGCAAAACAAGGGAGAAAACTGGTGTTCCTTTTTATCCCTACTTGGTTTTCATATGCTCTCAAGGGGTCCCCTGAAGTGACCTGCTCCAGAAACTCACATTCCTAACTCCAGAG
This sequence comes from Dinomys branickii, assembly GCA_004027595.1. Taxonomy (NCBI): domain Eukaryota; kingdom Metazoa; phylum Chordata; class Mammalia; order Rodentia; family Dinomyidae; genus Dinomys; species Dinomys branickii. Next base: position 26,810 of record PVLD010020827.1, on the reverse strand, counting down.
GGTGTTTCCAAAAGCACAAGCTACAATTGGTTCTGACTCTAACAGTCATGTTTAAAGAGGAAAGCCTTGCTAGCAACATCAAACCAATAATCAAGAGATCTGAACAACTGCTTTCTAATTCTTTGAAAGAGAATGAGAGAAAAAAATTAAAAACAGATTGGAAGTGGTTAGAGCACTTCTCAGCCTGCAAGAGGTCAAGTAATGGCTCAGAAAAATCCTGCCCTGGGCCCTCGGGCAAAGAAGTCCCTGAGACATTTCTGCTATTTTACCTAATAACCTAGGCAATCTCCCTTAGCAGCAAGATAAGGCTAAGTTTTACTCAAAAGCCAGTCTACAGATTTCTATGTCTCTATATCTGTAACACTCTTATGAAACTTGTAGGTTAAAAGCTGTCCTCCTTGTCTGGCACCCACAATTTACACATCAGTGAAAGTACTTCCTTCCCCTATACACATAAGTGATGAGAACCACACTCTGGAGGGAGAGCCAGGAGGTTGGGGCCCTTTTGTAAGTATGAGGGAGTGAGATAAAAAATAGTTTAGAAATTATCTCCTGAGGGCCAGGGATATAGTTCAGTGGCGTAAGTGCCTGCCTGGCAAGTGTAAGTCCACAGTTTGATTCCCAGAACCCCCTCCAAAAATAAAAAGCTCTCTCCTGAACTGAATGTGTTTTGGTCCCTTAAGTATCATACTTAGGAAGTAGCTCCTTCTGGTGTCACCAGAAGTTGGTTCTTTTCACTGGGTCTTGAGTTTCAATTTCTCATACCTCCTGGGTGGGGAACTGTGCTCAGAACACTAGGTGGGAACATCATCTTCATGTGTGTTCTTCTTTTTTTTTTTTTTTCACCAAGAATTGAACTCAGGACCTTGCACTTGCCAGGCAGGTGCCTGTGCCACTGAGCTTTATATCTCTGGCCCATGTATGTTCTTCTGGATGGGCAAAATTCTGATGTCTCATCTGACCTAGAGATGGGGTCCTTATCTAAGATGACTTCCCTGTCTTCAGTGTTAACAAATGCTCATTCTCTATGGGTTCAATTTGAAAGTTCTTAGTTGTTGGATAGGAGGGAAAGGTTGAGACAAATTGAGACTACAACTTTTTCAGAGTCTTCAGATCTTTAGATCTTTCAGATCATTAGAAGAAACATGCCTCCAAAAAGGGGGGAAAGTGAACAGTGATAGAAGAAAAAATCAGAGAAGAGATCAGAAAAAGAAAGTCTTTCACCCTGCTCATGGTGAATTACTGAGACAACTTGCCCATGAGTTGTCTCTCTCAGCCAGGACAGGTGAGAATGAGGACTCTCAAGAGCTAAGATTCCTTTCTTAGCAGTGGAAGATCAGACAAGACAGGGAGCTGAGGCAGAACAGGTTTGACATTCCCTTCCATGAGCATGGAGGCAGCATCAGGCAAGACTATCTCAGTGGATCCTGTCTTCCTAGATTTAAGGTTGATAGCCATGCAGCTGTAAACAGCTGGCTAAAGGAGTCCCAAATTTATAAATAGCATTTATATTTCAAAAACTAGATTTTATTTCAAAAAATCCATTTTCCAGCACTTTACAAATTCACATTTTGGTTAGTATCAAAGTCCACTAGGGGGTGCTCCAACATTACTCTTTTCTGGTGCCACTTATCTGAGATAAGACAATAACCATAAAGCTAAACAGGTCAAACCTGCCAAGCAAGGAACGCCAGTAAATTTAGTAATTAGTCCATAAACGAAACAGACATACAGGACCCTGCCAGTAAAAATAAAATGTCCTATCAAAGAAACATCATAATCTTCCCCTGTTCTCAACCTAAAATTACCATCATTTGACAAAAAGCCAAGGATGAAAAGACAGCCACAGAAGACAAGGCATAAGCAACCGGCACACAAGGATGACAACTTCTGGTTACCTAAATGAATCACAATCCAGAATCCATGCAACAAAAGCAAACTCTTACCTCCTTCCAATGATCTCAGTGGGACCTCCAAAACGATGTGTGTGTGTGTGGGGGGATGTAACCTCAATCTGTAGGATGTTAGATATGCTGAGTTCCTGTTTCCCAAAATTGAAGAATGAATGATAAGGAACAATGGAGGTTAAGATTAGGAAAATTTATTGAGAGAGAGCTCCTAAGAGACAGAAGGGGACCTGAGAGTGGGTTACCTCTGCCTTCCCTCATGGTGATGTGACCTCTTCCCCCCACACATATTTCCACCATTGCCCTCTACTTCATGGTGACCCGACCACAGGTGGCTTTGGTCAGAATCTGCATCATGTTGTTTGGAATTTCAACCTCTCAAGTTGAGCTAACAGTATCTCTTAATTAATTAATTAGTGTTCTACTGGATATTGACCTAGGGACGCTATACCACTGAGTTACATCTCTGGCCCATTTTATTTTTGATTTTGAAACAGGGTCTCATTAAGTTGTCCAAGCTAGACTTGAACCTGAATTTCTCCTGCCCAACCTTCCTGAGTAGCTGGCTTTATAGGTATATACCATCACATCCAGGTAAACCTTTCTTCTTCGTAAAGTTATGCTGCCTCAGTTATTTTGTTATAGTAATAAAAGAGGTTAATACACTAATTTATGAGGACTTTAGTTTTTTCTTTTCTTTTTTGACAGGATCTTTCTTGTAGCATGAACTGGCCTTGAACTCAAGATCCTCTTGCCACAGCCTCCTGAGTGCTGAGACTGCAGGGGTGTGCCACCACTCTTGGCTATCAAGGCTTCCTGAGGGAGTAAACCCTCACTGGGCACTGAAGGTATGGCCTGTTGGCTCTCTCAGACATTGCTGGTGTCCACTAGTAGGAGGAAGCTCCCAAGAGAGGAAGCTATTTCACACGAATGTGTGTGTTTTAAGTTTTCACCACTAATTTCTAGAAATTCTTTCCTAAAAAATGTATCATAACTGTGGTACAACCTCACTGTCTAGTTCTATTGAGTATGACATTACTTGAGGCTGGGAATGTAGCTCAGTGGCATAAGCGCCTACCTGGGAAGCTCAAGGTCCTGAGTTCAATTTCTGGTACCAAAAAAAAGAAATTACTCAAATGGCGGAGGCAGAAGCAGCCTCATTGTACGACATATATTTGGTGCTGGATTCTGGCTGTGGGGACACTGCACCCGGGACAGGACAGCTGCCAGACCCCAAGCAGGGCCTCTCTTCCTTACTGTCTTCCTGCGGGCTTCTTGCTTACTCTGCTGTCTCTGTGCCTGCAGGGGCCTTGCTCGCTCCGGACAGCCTGCAAGAGAAGGTGAACCACAGGCTCTGTGTCTTTCTTTCTTGCTGACAAATCTCTTTCCCTGCCTCAGCCTCCCTTCTGGAGCTCACAACCAGGCTCTGTGGGGTGCTGATTCTTGGTTCTGTTTTCCTCTCCTCTGTCTGTAGCTTTGGACAGGGGCAAACTGAACATTCCTTCAAATGTCATCTGAAGACATAATCCAAGCTGCTTTCAAATTCTTTAAAAACCATTCCATAAAATACAAATTGCTTGTCAGCTTTATAAACAGTGAGAAGCAAGGAGCCTGGTGCATCTGTGCATTTGCTAAATTCATCAGGCTGGTCACTGAAAGAAATGGGTAAAAGAATCCTAAAAATGCTAAATGTTGGCAAAACAAAGTAACTTTTAAAAGAATTCAAGGGATGTTAACTGAAAAGTCCTTATATGAGATGTTACAGATTTGGAATTCTGATTCTGTTATATAAAGAAGTGGTCAGAAGGCTTCCTTGACCTTTCACTTTTTTCTTGTTGTTATCTCTTTGAGACAGGGTCTCACTAGGCAGTTCAGGCTGGCCTTGAGCTCACTTTGTAGCCCAGGCTGGTCTCAAATTCGCAAAGATCCTCCTGCCTCAGCCTCCCAAGTGCTGGGATTACAGGCGTGCGCCACCACGCCCAACTGCCCTTTCACTTTCTACCAATTTGAACATTTCTTACAGTGCCAGTGAGACACTGGGAAAGAGTGATAGACATTAAAAAGGTGTTTTCTACCTCGGGCTTGGGATGCAGTGTGCTTGCAACTGGTGAGCTGGCCATTTGATGACCAACGTTGGTAAATGGGGTCTTGGGGAATTGGGGAGACCCGTAGCTAAGTGTCAGGGAAAGTCTCAGAAGTCTTGCTAGTGTGTCCCCTGCTTTCTGCCACTCAACAATCCTTCAGTCAGAGACTCGAGGCTCGTCTGTCCTGTGTCTGGATTCCTCATTCTGGGACACAGAGCTGGCCTGGCTGGGCTCGGATCAGGCCTGGCCACCCCAGCGCAGCACAATCCCCCACAAAAGCATGGTGCTGTCTGTTCTGGTCCAGCCCAGCCCAGGCCAGCCCTGCCAGGGCCAGGGTCTAGCAATGCCTTGGCCCCACTGGACCCCATTCTGCCGTGCATTCTCCAAGGGGCCTCCGCACCCAGTCTGCTTGCTGGGGCCCTCACTGGGCCAGTTTCCTGGCTGCACTCTCCAGCAGAGCTGTTCGTTTGTTTAGTGTTAGCCTCTGCAGCCAGAGCCCAAGTCTCAGAGGCAGGGACTTCGTTTCCTTCGCTGTTCCAGCCCTACTTCCTACGCTCGTGCCAGGTGCTGAGCGAGTTTTTGTTGAGTGATGGGAAGAGACTCACATTGTCCCCACTGGGAAATGCCCAGTCTTGTCCTCTGCCTGCCGCCCTCCGGGCTGTCTCTGTGTGCGGCGCCCAGGTAGACCGCACCTCCTGGGAGGGGAGGTAGGAGAAGGACATCTCATCTGCTTTTATTTTTCCAGACGAGCTCCAGAATTATTTGGATAACTTTTCAAAAAGTTTCATTGAGATTTTAATTTTAATTGACATTATTTTAAACACATATGTCCATTTGAAAAGACTTGCTGACATGGATTCTTTTCCCCGTGAGCAAGATCTCTTTGTTTGCTTGTCTTCCTTCATAACCCTTGGTAGAATTCTGCAGTTTCTGAATTGTTTCTGCATGTTTATTATGAGGTTAATATCTGGGGTGATTTATTTTTACAGTTGCTATTGTGTATGGCTGCCTCTCCCCCTTTTCCTCTCCAATTGTTGGTAAGAGGAAAGGAATCGATTTGTGAGCGTTTAATTTGTATCCATTTGCTTTAGCTAAACTCTTGCTAAGTCTAAGGCTTTCCCACTGGATTATCTGGGGTATAAGGTTGCATCACCGACAAATAACAACTTTATCCCCTACCTTTTCCTTCCTCCCGTCACACCTCTTGTCCAGCTGTTTCTCGTTGCATTGGCCGCAGTAGATCCCTCCTTAAATAAACCTCTCATGAGGGAGGACATTCAGGACTCCGCAGAATATTTTCAGAACACCAGTGGGAAAGCGACACGTTTCCATTCCTGGGACGCTGCCAGCGTAGTACTTAGGGGAGATTTACTGCTCCAGGGGCTTAGGTTAGGGAGGGAAAAGAGAGAAAGGATAAATCAAGTCCGTACCTGATGAACTTTATTCCTTTAAGCTACAAACCAAGAGAAAAAAGAAAAAGGAAGTAATAAATTTAAACAAAAACGGAGGGAAGGGAGAGTGATAAACTTAATCAGTAGCACCTGGGAGGAAATGGTCCTTGCGCAGTGCAGGACCGGGAGGGGCAGGGGGCATCCCGCTGGGCAGTGTTGTCATCTTGTACCGGGGCCACAGACTTGTGGCTGGAGCGGTTGCCCCGCTTGGTTGGTGCCCCCAGGCATCTCCAGGCATATCTGGGGAGAGGCAGAGAGTGTGAAATCCAGGAACATGTTTATCCCAGCAGACCCAGCACCCAGGGGGAAGGAGGCCCAAAGCTTGGGGTGAGCGGGCCGTGACCCGAGGCAGGTGTTGCGCTGGAAGTTTGGCATCTCACCTGGTCTCACGTTACTTATACGGTGTCTGTTTGCCTTCTGTCTTTACGATATTCAGTCAAATTCCTTTCCCCATTCTACCCTGACGGACAGGAAATTGAGTCCTTCGTTTTGCCTGCCCTCAGTTTTGGGGGTGAGGCCCCTCAGCTGGGCGGGGCAGGCCCCCGGCGGTCAGTGTGGGCTCAGAATGGGGAGATGACTGGTGCGAGGCCCACAAGCTCTTTTTGGACTGGCTGCTTGGAGGATTTAATATTACGTTTATTTGAAGGAAAAATTCCTTTACATTCCGTGAAAAAATTAAGAAGCCATTAGCCAGGTTCTAAAAAAGTAACAAATGCAAATTAAAACACTCTGGAAAAAGGAATGAATTAATGTGAAATATGTGTTATAAGCAAAAGGAGGGAATTGGATTCTCAGCAGTCTGCCTGTATGTTTTTGTAACAAAATGGAAATTAATATCTTCCCAAGGGCACATCATCTATTCCGCTCAACTCCATGTAATCTGCAGTGATTGCTTTTAGCAGAGATGAGAAAAGCTCCCAGCTGCTCTTCTGAACGAGCCAGCAGAAGGCTGGCATGCAGTGGACATTGCGGGCCCCTTTGTTTCTCCATAGGAGAGCCTGCTCCTGATTTCCAAATGGGGTCAGCGTAGACCAGGCGCGGCAGGTAAGGCCTCCCTGGTGAGCAGGGCTCCCACCCACGCAAGTCACAGCCTCTCGCCCTCGGGGCCTTCTCCTGGGATCCGCCTGGAGGCTACCGCCTAGCGCTCCTGGATGAAGGGGCAGGGCTAATTCCTGCACGGTGAGGGCTGAGGCGGAGAACCCTGGGGCTAAGCCACCCTGCCAGTGTGGTCTGGGGAGCCCAAATGCTGGGCACACTCAGACTAGAGCTGGGGGGCATCCTGCAGACCACGGGACTAGTTCCCAGCGGTGACACAGAGAGGCCAGGTGGTGGCCCCTAACTCTGCCTGCCTGAGGTGGGGAGCACGGTGGGGAAGACTCAGGAAGGGAAGGATGAACGTCCCGCACGTAGCAGCCTTTGGAAATTCCGACACAGGGCTTCTGTGGGCCAAGCTGGTGAGGCAAGGCGGGTTGTCGCCGTCCATGAGCTTAGCATTGTGCGTTCATTTCAGTATTTTACAAAATCAAGTTAGTTTGGACACCTTTCAAAAAGGAAACACCACAATCATGTGTAAGTTTCAAAGTTTTAGAACAGAATTACTTTCCTAGAGGGGTCAGATATATCTTCTAACTGTATTTACTTAAGGTAACCTAGCTGGTGTAACAAAAAATCCCCAGAGTAGACTGGTCTCAAATGTGGCGGAAAGCCCGAGCTCCTTAGTTGCTGATTCTCAGGCCCAGCATGCTGCTCCCTCAGAGTTCTGCTGCCTTCAGCATGGTACAGGCAGGACTGCCATGCTTGTGGACATCAAGTTGACTAGAAGGGCCGGAGTCCTGTTCTTCTCTCCTTCCATTGGCTCAGTTCAGTCACGTGGGGATGGAGACCACTCAGCAAGCTACAAACCCATAAACTGCCTCTCTGTACCAAAGGTCTGAGTCAGTCCTAGGCCTACATGCCTTGCCTAGCGAGCCAGCAGTTGGCATGAGGAAACAAAACTCCCTATGCCAGTGGTCTCAGGAGAGGTGTCTCTGACCTGCGACACTGCGACGTCTCAAAAGGCAAGGTTGCATTTCAGCTGAGGACTCTGACTCTCATGCAAAATTCTATAGAAATAAATATTAACCAGGGGAAAAATAAGTTTCCACAATCAACGGCATAACACTTTGTTTTCACCAGACCTTGCTCAGTCAGTGCTCTCCTCGCCTCTGTTCCTAGGAGCTCCCTACACGCCCCCTAGAAAGCTGTATGTTCAGTAAAAAATGAGAAGTCCAGAGAGTCCTTTTTTAGCTTGAAAAGAGCTCTGAGCCTCTGGACCCCTGGCATTCCAAATTACTGGCTCTGTTTCTTCGTCGTACCCTCATGATCGAGGTGATTGGGGCCTGATCAGCCCCTGATAATGTGGCTGTCCTTCCCCGCAAGGAGGCTAGGAAATGAAGTCCAGCGATGCCTGGGAAGAAGACAGTTCATGAACAGAACTGTGACTGAGGAGAGGAAAAAAATCTTTTATCCTCTACCCACACGGTTCTGTGGCCCAGACCCTACGAATTAGAGGAACGGAAGGCAGATTGCTAAGAGAAAAGCACACACAAGTCCTCTGTGTGTGCATCCTGCAAGCACGTGGGGAGGCTCAGAGATCAGCAGTGCTCTGGCGTGGCTGTAAAATGCCCCCCAAAGTTCATGGCTGCCAGCCGACGGGCCCAGGGAGTGTTTGGATCACAAGGGGTCCGGCGGTGGCACATGGGCTGATGATGTCACAATTTGATGGTGCTCATGGACGGGAGTGGGTCTTGGGGCATGTCTTTGGGGATTACACCTGGTCCCCGGCCATTCTCTGGGCTTTTTCCCTCCCGCTCTGCTTCTGGCTGCCGTGATGTGAGCAGGTGTCCTTCTCTATGCCCTCAACTGTGATGTTTCTGCCATGCCACAGGCCTAGAAGCAACAGAGCAAGTGACCACGGACAGACCCCTAAAATCATGGGCCCAAGTAACCCCTCCCTCCTGGGAGTTGTTCAGTCAGGCCCTGAGTTACAGCTAGGAGTTGCCACCTAACCTGAGGACAGAAGTGGGAACTCCACGGGGTGCTTAGACCTTGGCCTACGGACTCCGCTTGCTGGGGAAAGAACACTTACAGAAAAGCAAATGACTCTCAGGAATGATAAGTGGGTCTTTGGGGGAGTAGATGGGAGATATAATAGTTTGTGACAGTATCTGTGGGCTGTGCTGCTGGCTTCTTGTCTCTGAGAAGACAAGATTAGAGCTGCTCCTGGGAGAGGATTTATGACAACTCAGTTCTTTTGGGAAGTTCTGTTTCTAGAATTTCAGGAATTCAAGTGACAAAACAACTTATATGCCAAAGTGGTGTATGCTGTGGGCTGGCATAGCCTGATCCCTTTGTGCCCCAGACAGCACCCTGATAATCACATAAGACTCAAGATGTCCTTCACAGCAATTATATCGGAAATGCCAAGTTCAGCATGAAAACGTCAAGAGCATACTAGTCTCCAGGACTGGGTGGTTGTAAAAGCCTTTACAAAGCCCTGAGTTTCTCTCTGACTTCTGCTTCAAGACACAGTCACTTGCTCGGCACCTGTTTCTGCCATTTGCAGTCGTCGTACAGAGGCAGCCACAGGGGACCCTTGCTGGAGCCTGGGCCATGCTGCTCGGACTTTGAGCCTGTAAAGTGTGAGCTTCGCGAACCTCTTCTTGTTATAACGTTAGGCTACCCGAGGCACTTCTCCAGAGTAGCTCAACAATGACTGATGGGTGCAACAATGGGGACTTTGGAACAGGGGAGATGGATGGGGTTCCCATGGGAACACAGGTGCCTCCACGGCAGTGACTGGGGTCATGGAGCCTGGGGAAACTCAGGCCAAGCACAATGTGTCTTTCAGGTGACGGTGAGGTCCCTTTGAGGCATTTAGCACTGACAAAGATGCTTCAGGGTTTTATTTTCTCCTGACAAGTGTATGCGCTCCTTCAGTCCCCAGGTCAAGGCTTTTGTTCACCCCCAGGGTTTTTATTTGCTGCTTTTTCAACTGGGTGGGGGTGGAGAGCCAGGGTGAAGCGGCTCCTAGGGACACAGTGTGCTGGTTGTCGGCCTGTGGCTGGGCACACCGTGAGGCCATGTGCCAGTGGGCGCCCCGGGGCGCGGCTGTGCATGAGTCCACATAGCCCAGAGTCCAGCACTCTGTGACTTCCTGCGACTTCACGGCAGTGCCGGGTGGTGGCAAGGCTTCTCTTCCCAGAACTAATCCGCTTCCAGGGGCTGTTCTCAGGCTCTTCTCCACCCTCCAGGCTCCCATCACTAGGAAATTCCAGGCAGTTTGCCACTCCCCTCCCACAGCTTCTGAGTCTTCCTGTCACCCCAAACTCATGCCCACCTTTGGGGTGTCCCCTCCCCAAATTCCAGAGGCTGTGACCCTCCCTGCTCTTCCTCACTCCTCCCCCAGCTGTTGTGAGGAAGGAGAGTGAGGGAAGATGCCTCTCCGCCGGGAGCCGGCTTCTCCTCCATCCTCCCACACCTCCAGGCCTAAATGGCCACAGTTACTAGCTTTCTCTTATCTTCTGTGTGTGTGTGTGTGTGTGTGTGTGTGTGTGTGTGTGTGTGTGCGTCTCTAGCAGGGTAGAGAACCCAGGCTTCTCTCATACTAGGCAAGAGTTCTAGCCCTGTCCTGCAAACCCAGTCCTTAATCATTGGATTTACTCTGTTCGGTGATATTAAATCCATCACAGTGTTTTGCAACCATCACCGCCATTGTCTCCAGCACTTTGCATCTTGCAAAACTGAAACTCTCGTCTCTGTCCAGCACTAACTGCCTCTTCCCTTACCCCAGCCCCTGGGAGTCCCCGTGCTACTTTCTGTCTGTGACTTTGGGTGCTCTGCTTTCTCATCTGTAGTGTTCACTTTCAGCGAGTGGTTTCTTTCACTTAGCGGGTGTGCTGAGTTCCCCAGGCTCTGGCATGTGTCAGATTTCCTTCCTTTTCAGGACTGAGTAGTATTCTGCTGTGTCCCTATGCCCCAATCTATTTCTGTGTCTCAGGTGTTGCAGCTGCTGCTGTTGTAAGTCTGAGTGTACAAGTATTTCCTGAGACTGCTTTCAGGTCCTTTGGGGACACCCAGGGGTGGAGTGCTGGACGGTGCGGTGATTTTATTTTAAGTGTTGAGGGCCCTCCTACTCTTTTCTACACTTTGCATCCCCACCAACAGCACACAGGCGTCCTGCTGTCTCCATCCTTGCCAACTGTTAATTTCTTATGTTTTGCATTTGTTGTTTGTTTTCTAGTACTGGGATCGAGCCCAGGCCCTTTACGCTAAGCTACCCCTCCAGCCCCTTTTTTAGTTTTTATTCTGAGACAGGCTGTCACCAAGTCATGACATTGCCCAGGCTGGCTAGTCCAACTTTCAATCCTCCTGCCTCAGCCTCTTCCCAGGTGCTGGGATTACAGGCATAATGGGTCACCTGTCTGCTCTGACAGCAGGAAGGAGAGGTGTCTTTCAGCACTCCAAGCACAGGTAAGATGCTATGCCCTCCTTCCAGATTCAAGGCAGGCCCACGCCCAGGGATGCTGTCCCCTGTTCAGAACAGGAATTGGGAGTCTCATGCAAGGTTCTGTCACCATCTGAGACCCAGCTGCTCACCAGTGCCTGAGGCCTGCAGTACCCCTCTACCTAATGTGCAGCTCATTGCTAATTTGCCTGAGTTCTGACACCTGAGGAAATCCAGTTGACCTCATTAATGCCCCTCTCCTATAGGTCAGACAGCCCTGGCCAGTCCGCTGTGGAAGGGGAGAGGCTGTGGGAGCCCCCGGGGATAGTGTTTCCCTCCTGCTCCACCGGCACTGCAGATTCTGCCCAAACTGCGTGGTTGAGTCCCAGGCAAGTTTTAAATCCTGTTTTGTTGAGGTCAAAGCTGCTGCTTAAGCCCCAGTCCTCACTCGATCCTGCCTGTTCAGACACAGCGACAGAAGACACAGGAGGGTGGAAAGCAGCACTCTGTCAAGGCTGAAATACGGTCCCAGGTGTGGAAAGGACAAAGTATTTTCCGATCAGCCCTTAGAAAACACACTTACAACCCTTCCATCAAGGAAAGTTATGATGCCCATAAACCCACAAAAGCCCTTGCACTGCAGGGTAACGTACAAAATGAAGTGGATAAATCATTACCCCAAATTTGGAAAAGCGGCATGACTTGCATATTAGGAAGTCAGGAAAAGGGCTGAGGTCATCGTCAAGTGGGGAAGGGCCGTACACGTGAGCCAGCTGCGCCCTGGCCGCACACCTGGCCCCACATGTGGGCCAGTCTGCCTGAGAGACAAGTCCGGAAAGAAATGAACCCGTCCCAGGAACCCACAGGAAATGCAAGGCCCTCGCCAGGTAGTGCTGAAGTAGGAATGCAATGGTATTAGCAGCTCTCAAAACGCCCCACATCCAACACTTAGAGAAACCCTTAAGGATTTTTAAACCTCTGCCTCTTTGTTCTACTTCATGTATCTTAAAATCTGCCTTCGCCCAATCTCTCCTCCTCTGCCCTTTTGGTTACTTCCTGCTCCATCCAAGCACCTGCAAAGCAGTCCCAGTTTCCCCGGTGAAGACCCCTAAGTCTTAGTCCCAAGCTCCTACAGAGGGCTGTGAATCCCAGCATCCTCTGTGAAGAGGGCTGGTCGCAGAGGGCTTAGGGGACCCTAACCCAGAGTAGCTGGGTTTGATCCTGAATTCTGATTCTTACTCACTATGTGGTTTCCTTATCTATTTTTTTGTTTTTTTTCTTTCATGTATTTTTTTGTTTTTGTTTTTGTTTTGAGACAGGGCCACACTATGTATTCCAGGCTGGCCTTGAGCTCATTATGTAGCCCAGGCTGGCCTCAAACTCTTGGCGATCCTCCGGCATCAGTTCCCCAGTGCTAGGATTACAGGTGTGCGCAACACGCCTGGCTTTCCTTATCTGTAAAATGGGAGTAAGAATTTAAACAAAGGATTTTTGTGCTGAGATTCTTTAAAGAGATTCTTTAATTTTTTGCAGTAGGGCTCAGTGCATAATAATTGGTTAATAAATATTAGCTTATTTTATTGTGAAGGAAAGGAGAGGAGAGAAGTTGCAGGACATTTGTCGGAGAACAAATTTTAGTCCTGTGGACCATTCCAGGGAGAGGCAGGGAACGGACACTGGGGGCTGCCTGTCTTGCCCTTGCACACGCCCTTCTGGCCTTTCTCTGTGGTTCTCAGTCTCCCCACAAGCACTTGGCTCAGAGTCTTGGAGCTGCTGGCCTTGCTGGTGGCAGCCACATATTTCCAAGCGTTTCCGCTGCTCCTCACAGATGCCGGTTTTTATGTGATTAGACACCATGCTCCTTTTCAACAGCTCCTCTCTCGGTTTGATGCAGCCTTGGGGAGCAGTAGCGCAGGAAACTCTCAACTTTGTTGCCACAGAAAATGAAAGGAAGGCTGGGCATGGTGGCATATGCCTGTAATCCCAGCACTCGGTAGGCTGAGGTAAGAGGATTGTTGCAAGTTTGAGGCCAGCTTGGGCTACAAAGTGAGCTCAAGGCCAGCGTGAACTACAGAGCGAGACCCTGTCTCAAAAAGACAAAAAAAAAAAAAAAAAAAAAAAAGAAGCCTAAAGGATCATCATTTCAGAGGCTGTGGCAGACTCCTGCACCACTGTGGAGTCCTTGGGCCCCTACATTCTGCCCACTGGGCTGTGCTGCGTCTGACACCCATGCACAGGAGAGACCCAGGACAGCAGTGGCGTGGCTGGAGGCTTCTGTGGCTGCAGCACCAGCCTGGCGCCTGTGTGCTCTTCGAGGCTCGCCAGCCTTCGGTCACTCTCCATCAGCCCTGACTGTCCCCATCACTGACCTCTGTGCTTCCCTCCAGTCCAGCCGGAGTCGCAAGTTGTTCATTATCACAGCAGTGGCACCTGAGATGGTCTGATAACAATAGACTCCCAAACAGCCAAATTAGAATTTAGTAGCGCTTTTAATAGTTGAGCCAAACGGCCCCCACTCACGCCTCTGTTTCAAGGCTGAGAAGTGAGAGCCCCGAACCCATTGTATGCAGGGCTTATAAAGACAAAAACCACAATGACTACACAGGTGTAGCAGGGACGTTATGCTTGGGTAACTGTCCTGTTTCTGGCAGGGACAGGCAATGCTCTTTGAATTCTTTCTGAGAAAGAACAAGGAACCTTTAAACAATAATTATGTTACCGTACATGGACTTTAGCTGTTTGAGGTGAATCGGGGGTCGAGCATGGGGTCAGTCTAGCAAGCAGCTGGGTACTTAGGCCATTACAGCACCGAAAGGTATAAAGATCAAAATCGCTTTCAAAATTGTCCCAACCCATACATGGGAACAAGATGAAATATCATGGAATAACGAAAAGATTGCAGAATTCTGTTCGTGTTCTGATTCTTGTTTACCTGCTCAGCTGTCTAAAACCCTTCAGCATGCCACACAGTCCCTGTTAGGAATTGCCAGACAAACTTCAGCCATTCGGGCCATTCCCAAGAGAGGCTGGAGAGGAGGCCCGCAGAAGAGAAATCAAACACGCATCCCTGTGTCACTAGTGCCAGGATGTCTGTGGCTGTGATGGTTGATACATTGTGTCAACTTGGGGAGTCTAGAGGTTTGGTTGCGTGTCCCAGCAGTTCTGCATCCTGGGGTGAAAAGGGCACGCCCTTCCCCTTCTGGGGTGTTGTTCATGGTGTCAGTTTGAGAAGTGTGGACTTTAACCGTGTGACTCAGCAGGGAGCCGGGGGCTTACCTTGTATTCATCCTGAGCCTGCTGTGTGTGAGAGCTGCATGCCCCTGGGTGGGACAGCCTGCTTCCAGTATAAAGCAGGGAAAGAGGCTTGTTCTCTCTGCCGCGCCTCCCTTTTGCTCTTGTTACTTTGCTGTCTTTTCTGCTGCCATGAACTGTTGCCCTCTGCCAGGTGCCACTCTGCCTTGGAACCAGCCAAGGATGGACTGAAACTTCCACAAACTGAGCTAAATAAGCCTTTCCTTCTGCAATTTTGGGGGTCAGGTATTTCGTCTCAGCAAGGAGAGACAAGTAACTAAGACAGCGGCACCCCTTGACACTTGGCCAGCTCTCCTCTCCCTGCCACATCTCAGTTCAGGGCTTTTTGACCTGACGGGGTGTGAGTGACCCCATGCAACCCTTCTGCCGTTCACTCTCACTACAGCAAATTACATGCAATGCCCAGAACTTTATTATCAAATAGTCTTTGTGTTAGATGATTTTGCCTAACTGTAGGCTGCTCAAAGTGTCTGGTCTTAGGATAGGCTATGCTGTGCCATGATGTTCTGTGGGTTAGGTACATGTCTTAGTTTTTCTCTTCTTGCTGAGACAAAATGCCCCACACCCAAAAGTTGAGGGGAAGGGTTTATTTAGCTCACAGTTTGTGGAGGTTTCAGCCCATACTCGGCTGGCTCCAAGGCAGGGTGGCATCCCACAGAGGCAACAGTTCATGCCGGGCAAAGCAACAAGAGATAAGACGAGCCTCTTTCTGTCCCTTGTATTGTATCCAGGCTCCTGGCACTGGGCTGCCATGATTCAGTCTCATATTCTAGATCCAGCCATCTCTGACAAAGCCCCACCTAGGACTGCGAGAGGCTGTGGGCAGACATCTAGACAGACACACGCCAACACAGTGCCTTCAGTGTCTTTGGGGTTTAAACATCATTTTCAACTCACAGTGGGCTTTTGGAGATGAGACCCTACCTTAGGTCTAGGAGCATGCACACCTGGCTGCAAGCATCTGCTGAGCTGCTGCCCCAGTACATTTCTGAGACCACAGCTGCTTCTGGGCCTGGATAATGCAGTCCACTCCCCTTAGCTCTCCAGGGTCCTCTGGCTTCACCTGCAACCCATTCTTCAAGCTCGCCTCCTCCCTTCCCTCACCAAGCCCTGCACACAGGCACGATTAGGCCGTGTGTATGTTTCTGTCCCTGCCTACCCTTCTTGAGCACAACCAGCCCAGGTGCATGATCTCTGCTCTCTAAACACAGGTTGGCAGGGAGAAGCAGTGTGCTGAAGCTTCTTCCCTCGAGCTGCCCTTAGCTGCCTGCTCTTCTCTGTCTCAAGTGACGTCCCATACAGTCCAGCCCACTCCTTCCCCAGCATTCCCTGACACAAAGTCCTGGCTGTCCCAGTTACTCCCCTGCCACCTCTGGGCATTTTCTCTGGTTCCTCCTTTTACCACCAGGATCCAGGTGACTCCCAGCATGAAACAGTAGGCATCAGAAGCCAAGGGAACAAGTCAAGGGACAACAGAGTCCCAGGGAAGAGGCCAAGAAGCCATGGGCCATGGCCCAGATGTGACCTTGGAGTCAGGCCCAGTCTGTGAGTGAACCCAAGGCCTGTGGAGGGGCCCTGTGAGCCTTGACACAGGTGGCAGCTAAAAGCACGCATGGGCCTGGCGGGCGGCAGAGAAGAGCGACCGTGCCAGAGTTGGGAGCGCCTGTCTGACTGCAGGGGCCACCGGCTTTCGTCCAGTGGTTTGCTGAAAATATTTTCCCCAATCCAAGTGTTGAGAATGGTCTAGAAGGGAATTGCTTAAGGACGAGGGAGTCCCTGAAGGCCAGTGCCTCGCTGAGGCCCTGCTGGGCAGGTCACATCGACCACCTGGAAACCTGGATGCTCAGGACTGTAGCCTCTGCCTGGGTGGACAGAACCTGCAGCTCTTGGGGCTGGAGCCAGAGAATGTGCTGGAGGGGAGTTTTATTGCAAGAACCTAAGCTGAACCAGCTGCAACTCTTTTGAAACAATCATCTTATTCATGTATTTAAAATAAATTGTGCATCTTTTAGCAGGCAGTCAGCATTTCATTATTAAGATGGAAGATGGAACAAAGTGTTCTTGGCCGGGTCAGCCCCAGAATTGCAGCGCCCGCTCAGCATGGCTCGGCATGTGGTAAAGCATTTACAGAGGTGAATGTGTTTCAGGCCCCAGGCACGGAGTCCCACAGGCCCACACCGCAAGCAGCTGCCAGTCGGCGAGCGGCGCCCAGGGAAACCTTCCAAAGTGCCGTCACTGTCTCCCAATGTCCCACCAGGGCTGCAGGGAGCATGGAGAAAGAAGAGAGGAGTTTAGCATACTCTGTGGCTATGCAACATCTCTTGGTAAGGAATATTAAAATATTTCATAGAGCTACAAATGTTAAAACAGTGTAAAATGCTTAACAAAGGAGAGAGTTGTAATAGATTCATTTTCTTCTTTAAATAGACTTCAAGGTACACAGGAAGTCAGTATATAATAAAGAGGGAAAAGGAGCATATTCCTTGCAAAGATTGAGCTATGCAGTCTTACGGCACATCTCACACTGAAGCAAGACACACGATTAGAGATGGCTATGGAAAGCTCTGAAGCGCTTCCTTTGTATGTGTGTGTATTTTTTAGACAGGGTCTTGCTTTGCTGTTCAGGTTGGCCTCAAACTCACTTTGTAGCCCAGGCTGGCCTTGAACCTGCAGTGATCCTCCTGCCTCAGCCTCCCAAGTGCTGGGATTACAAGCATTCAGCACCATGCCCAATCTTGCAGTGCTTCTTAAACTTTAGTGTGTATGAGTCACCCGCGGGTCCTGAAAACATGCAGACTCTGATCAGCGTGTCTGACATGGGACCACAGCAGTATCTTTCTAACCAGGAAGGCTGATGCTGCCTCTTTCAACCACAAGAAATAGACTCTCAAGCCCCGCCCACTCACTCCATATCTGTCAATTACCATGTGCCTTTTAGCAATACTTTAGGTGTGACACATGCGCACATTAGAAGTGTGAGAAGCAGCGGTCTACTTCGCCTAACAGGTCTTAACACTGCGAGAAGTTAAAATTACCAGCAGAACTTCATAATAGCACTGGTTGCTAGGCTCCACCCAGACAATTAAACCAGAACCTAGGTGGAGGGTGCCTAGGCCAGAGCACTGTTAAAAGGTTCAAGGAGATTGAAGCGTAACCAAGAGCCAGCCTCATGGAGGAAAAGCAGAGACAGCCTCATTGAGCCAGAAATGGGCAGGAATCCCTGCTCCCATTTACAAACATCAAAACACGTTTGATGCTTCAGATAATGACACTGGCTAAGAAAAAGGAGGCTGGGGTATGCGTGTTGGGAATGAAAAACAAACTTAGGGTGATTTCTGGATAACTTGATAATCTTCCTACAAATAACATCAGCTTAATAGGCTATTGAAACAAAAAAGGAACTTCTGCGACTGTGACCAGATGCACCCTAAGCAGAACTCGAGAAGCTTCGCACAGATGAGAGAGAAAAGATGATGTTTATGGAGGCTCTGACAATAGCAGCCGTGTACAAACTGTACCTTCAGCTTCATGAGCACTTTATGGCACAAATAAGGAAAATGACAGCGGCTTTACCCAAGAGGACCTGAATAAACGAAAAGCTACTTTCTCTGTGGGTGGAAAATATTTTTTAAAAATATATACATATTCTTTTGGTACTGGGAATCGAACTCAGGTCCTTGAGTTTGCCAGGCAGTAAAAGATATTTTTTCTGAGCACACATTTGCAGTCCAGAACAATTGCATTCATCACGGGGAGCTGGTGCCTGGATATAATACACCTTCGTGTTTTTCACTCCCTCATCTCTTGATACATTCCCTTTGGCAAAAGAGAAAATTTTAATAAAGTAAAAGTGTCAATGTTACCTCAAATTAAACTTTAGAGCTTAGCATAGCCCTTGTACCTGTAGTACTAGCAACTTGGGAGGCTGAGGCAGGAATGTTTCTTGGGCCCAGGAGTTCAAGACCAGCCTGGCAACATAATGAGACCCTCAATCAAAAGCAACAACAATAAGATAAAATAAAATTTAATATAATTCCTACCAGAAGCTAGATGTACTTTTAAAAAAGTATACCACTGTATCCTAAAGTTTCTCTGGAAAAAGAACTCTGTAAGTATAGAAAAGTAATTTTTGGAAACAGTGATGAAATAAGGGAAAGCTTGCCTTATTTGATATTTTATTTATTTATTTACTTACTTATTGAGACAGGGTCTCGCCATGCAGTTCATGTGGGCTTTGAACTCACTTTGTAGCCCAGGCTGGTCTTGAACTGGCAACCATCCTCGTGCTTCAGCTTCCAGAGTGCTAAGATTACAGGTGTGCCCCACCATGCCCGGCTTCTTACTAGCAATTTTAAACTGAGATATTATTTACATCCCATAAGATGGCTCATTTGAAGTGTACAGTTGCCTGAGTTCTTTTTTTGTCTCTTTTTGAGATAGGGTCTGGTTATGAGGTTCAGGCTGGCTTTGAGCTCTCTTTGTAGCTCAGGCTGGTCTTGAACTCTCAACAATCCTCCTGCCTCAGCCTCCCAAGTTGTTGCCTGAGTTCTGACACATGTAAGTACTCTCACCCCCACCAATTCTGTCCAAACAGAGAATGGTTTCCTTCTCCGCAGACAGCTCGGACCGCTCCTATTCAGTCAGGCTTTCTGCAAACCTCCTGTCCTCCAACATCGGTCCTGACCCAGACAAGCACCAATTTGCTGTCTGTGGGGACTGGAGCCACCTGCTTGGAATTTCACCTAAGTGGAATCTTTTTTTTTTTTTTTTGTACTAGAAACCAAACTCAGGACCTTGTGCTTGCCAGACAGGCACTGTGCCACTGAGCTACATCCCTGGCCCATCTCAGACTTTTTTATTTTCCAGACTGGAGATGGCACCCGGCCCCTCATGCCAGGCAGTTGCTTGACTGCCGAGCTCCACCCAGCCTCGGGTGTGCTCTTCAGGCGCGTGGAGGGCTTCGAGGGCTGCAAAAGTGGCGTGGGCAGCTGTTTCCTGTCCTCGGTGGGGAGGAGCTGCTGTCGAGCGTAGATCCACCCGCAGCACCGGCCCAGTGTGGTGGGAAGGGTAGATCGGAAGCCCAGGTAACCTCCAGTTGGCTGCGTATTTATTATATCATGGCTCTCCCGGAGCCAACACAGCTTTCTCCCCAAACGACTTTCCACTGGGTGAGGGTTGCAGAATTATTAATGCTAATATATTCTGCTCTCACATCATGAGGAGATAAATTGAAAGCTGTAGGAATCTCCAATCATGATTTTTAATGAAACATTATATCAGCTCAAGGAAAGGCAAATTTGATAGATTAAATGTCTAAAAGGAATGTGAAAAGGATCACATATATTACGTCCTTAGTGCTGCGAGGCAGCTGGGAGTTACAGTGCCAAAGAGGTTTGAATTATTTTAAGATTTTGTGACACTGATTGCTTCATTGCTTCATTGTCTCCAACAAATACACGCAGAGCACCTGCCCGGTGACAGGTGGAGATGGGCGCACGGAGGGCGCGGGACAGGCAAAGGTGCTGTCTACACAGGCTGAGATTGAACTGTGTTTTTGACAAATTATAAAGCGATGCCTGTGCTGGTTGGAATCGTAGATATACGACTGTACTGCTGACATCTCAGATAATTCAAAGAATATAGAAAGTGGGTAATTTAATAAACATACATTGCAGCTTCAAATACACAAAGATGTTCACTATTTTTGCCCAAAAATAAAATTGAGGATCACAGGTCCATCACAGTGGCGCTCCAGGGCCTTCTTGCTGAGCTACATCCGTGGCCCTTCTCCCTGTTTGCGATAGATTCTGGCTAAGTCGCTGTTGCCCCAAGCCGGGCTGGAAATGGGGATCCCTCTGCCTCAGCTGGGATGACTGGTGTGTGACCCCCCTTCTTCTTTTTCTTAAAAGATGCCGAAAAACCTCACTGGGCCTGCAGACATCTCCCTCTCCACCTTAAGCCAGCGGAGGGGACACCCTGAGCTCAGGGAACAATTTCCTACTGAGGAGGCGATCAAGTGGCCTCAGTGTGGAGAAGGAAATGGGACAATGGCCTGGCCTGAGGGGAGAGGAGTGGACCTTCTGGCTGGAAAGAATTAAGAGGAAAAATCTGATCAACACATGAAGAATCCTTGAGAGCTGGGTGTGCTGGCACATGTCCGTCATCCTAGCACTCAAGGAGGCTGAGGCAGGAGGATTGCTATAAGTTTGAGGCCAGCCTGGGCTACATAGTGAGTTCCAGCCAAATTGGAATACTTAACAAGACCCTGTCTCAAAAAGAAGAAACAGGGGCTGGGGGTATAGCTCAGTGGCATAAGCGCTTGCCTGGCAAGCGCAAGCGCAAGGTCCTGAGTTTGATCCCCGGTACCGGGAAAAAACCACAAAAATGTGTTCGCAATATTTCGATCCCCACTACCGCTAAAAAGAAGAAACAACTCAAAAGAAAGAAGGGGAAGGAAGGAAAGCCCACTCCAAGCTGACCCCTTGGCGGGTCCTTGGGCCCCTACACCCTGCCTGTCTCCTCCCGTAGTCCGGTTCCCTCTCTTCATTCTTGCTTCCTTGGGAGCTGGCCATCCAGCTCCCGCGAGGGAGCCTTCCCAGGCCCCAAGCCTCGCTGCTGCTCCAGGTGACAGCGGCGCTGGGGCGCCGTGCTCACCTCCCTCCATTCAGCCAAGGCTCTGGGCTGGAACCCGCCGGCAGGGCTGAGCCCCTAGCTGGCTGTTGTGCGCCTGATAGGCGCTGATAGGGTGGTCCCACGCACTGAGCCTCAGGTCTCTTGGTGCTGAGGACTGACGGTGAGAAGCTCAGGAATTAGGAGGGTTCTATTGGAGTAATGCACAGCTCCTGGGTTTGCAGGGGGTGTCCTGCGTGGGTGGAGGATCGTTGTCCAGGGGTGTTTTATAAGCAAAGTCACAACGGGGCACAACAGGGGTCAACTGCAATCAATCTGTGGTATTACAAGTATAGTAATATTTTGGGGGGGGTTTGGTCTTTTTGAGACAGGGTCTTAACTATGTAGTCCAGGCTGGCCTTGAACTCATTTTGTAGTCCAGGCTGGGCTCCAGCTCACAGCAATCTTCTTCCCTCAGACTCCTGAGTGCTGGTGTTACAGGCATGTCAGCCTGCCTGGGTCAAGTATAGTAATGTTGATCAGCTAATCTTGGTCCGGTAGAGAAGGGAGGGACGTAGCAAGGGTACAGGTGAGCCTCACTCCTTGACTGCAGCTAATTCACAACTTTTAACTGGACAAAGAGCAAAGGTACCTTGGCAGGGGAAGCAATGCCAATCTGTGCTGTCTCAAGCTGCTGTTTATTTCCAGGGAGGTGGGCAGGGCTGGCTTGCTTCAAATTTGCCCACAGGCACGATCTTGAGGTGTCTTTTCTTTCGTGCTGACTTCCTCAAGGTCGGTTCCCTCTCTGACCACCTATTAATTTCTGTCTAACTTTGCTGTCCATGGCAACAGTAGAAACGAGCATTGCCCTGGAGCCTCGGGAGATGGCGTGCATTAGCCATGGCCATACCCACGGCAGAAAGGTGGGGTGTGCTTCTGGGACTGGGACAGCACCCCGAAGCTCCGTGGGAGCTGTGTGCTGTAGACCGGGTGCGGTGTGAGTCTCCTAGTGCTGTCAGGAAAATTCAAACTCCAGTTGCCTAGCGGCTTTCACTTCTCTCCTGATGGCAGGCTTCTTCTCTCGGCTGGGCCCGGGTCACCAAAACTCAGACCCTGAAAGCCGCGCTCAGTTTTCTTGTAGCTCTAGGGGTTGTGGCCCCATGTGACTGTCCCTAGGAGAAGACAGTCCTGTCCTGGAGTCACTGGGGAAACCGTGTTCCCTGATCTCAGAGGCTGCGTGAGGTTCCTTCACGTGTGGCCTCTTTGTCCAAGGTCAGAGCCCTCGGCACTGCGCCTGGCTGTGCCATCCGCCTCCTTACCTCCCCTTGCACTCCGAGGTGGGAGACGCCAGCTCCCAGGATCAGGACCGACTTGTGACTTCTGCAGGGAGCCGATATTCTCTCTCCATATTCGGTCAGAGTCTAGGGCTGTTTATAACCGGCCTGTCCGCTCCCTACCAGCCAGTGGCACTGGGGACCCACACATTGGTGGGTGTCACTCCTTGACTTTTGGAGCCCATGTTATGCAAGATCCAGCGGCAGGCGAGGCCGACTTGGTGCGGCTCCGCTCCTCCTCAGAGCCTTCTCTGGAAGGGGGAGGCTGTCACCTTATGCGTGAGGGATGAAGGTCAAAGGGGACCAAACTTCCCCTGCTCAGCCTTCTGCAGTGACACCTGTCCACCCAGGAGGGCACAGCCCTTGACCTGTTCGCCTCCCTGTACTGTTACGTTGAAGGGCTTGGCTTCCAACATGGGAGTGCTGGGGACACACTCAGACCTCAGCAGGCGAGAGCCGCTCAGCACCCAGGAAGGAGACATCTCTGATGGGGAGCCAGCACCATCCCGGGGCTCTCGGAATGCCCCCAGCTTCTTCACCTGCCACCTGGGAGAGACGCAGCCATGCAGGACACCCACACCATGGCCTTGGGATTCCAGGCCTCGCAGCCTCCTCTGGGACGCTTCCCTCCCCAGCCGGCCTCCTTTGCCTGCAAACCCGGCTCCGAACCTGACCCATGAGTACCAAGCAGGGCTGGGGCTGGCCTCAGGCCACACTGTTCTTTCCCAAGAGCCCTTGGAGCAGCCCCAAGGGTAGTTAAGAGCAAAGGCCTTGGGCAGGGAGAAGCATCTAGAGTCCCTGGGTGGAGGGCAAGGGGCTGCTCAGGAGCCTGGTCCAGGTTTGGGAGCTGTTATGGTTGATACATTGTGTCAACTTGGGGAGTCTAGAGGTTTGGCTGAGTGACTCAGCAGGAAGCCAAGGTGCTTACTTTGTACATACCCTGAGACTGTGGAAGAGGAGGGCAGGAGATTGTGTGAGAGCTACACGCCCCCTGGGTGGGGGTAGGCTGTTTACAATGTAAGGGAGGGAAAGAGGCTGCTTGCAGCCATTCCTCCCTTTTGCTGGTTGTTTGCTGCCATGAACGTTTGCCCTCTGCCATGTGCCACTCTGCCTCAGAACCAGCCAAGTGTGGACCAAAACCTCCACAAACTGTAAGCGAAATAATCCTTTCCTTCCTTCATTTTGGGCGATGGGTATTTTGTCTCAGCAATGAGAGAAAAGTAACCAAGACAGGGGCCCAGCTGCCCAGGGCAGCTTCGCGGGTGTGAGCTGCGCCTGTCCCTCCTGGAAAAGCAACACAAAGCGGAGCGTGAGGCTGCACTCCTGTAATCCTGGTCCTAGGGAGGCTGAGGCAGGAAGATTTGGAGTTTGAGGAAGCCAGTCCAGGATTTAGCAAAATCCTGTCTCAAAGTAAAATTAGGAAAGGGCTGGGAATGTAGCTCCTCCAGTGCTGGGAGAGGAGGGGGCAGGAAGGAGGGGGAGAGAGAGAGAGAAAAAGAAAGAGAGAAATGCTTATAACAATATTCCCAGAGCGATGTAATTTGGGTGAATTGTTTTGCTTTTTAAAAAAAGTTAAAACTATATTGCGGGGCTGGGGATATAGCCCAGTGGCACAAGTGCCTGCCTGCCAAGCACAAGGTCCTGAGTTCGTATTCCTGGTACCAAAAAGAAAAAATTGAAAGGAAAAACTGTATTGCAAACATTTGTTGGATTGAAAACCAACCAAAAAATCGCCCCTAAGCCACTATCGACGTGTAGAAAAACGCTTGTTTTCATTAATTTCCCAGTGTGCAATCCAGTATCACAATAGAAGCAGATGCTGGCTACATTGCCTAAACCAGCTATCCTCAAAGTTTAGTTCCAGGAGAGGCAGGAGTAGGGTCCCCCGGAAACTTGTGAAGGTGTATATTTTCAGGCTGTGTCAGACTTTCCAGGTTGACGCCAATGTGTTTTCACAGCGCTCCTGAACCAGCGCTCTTAGAGAACCTGACTCACCCTTTGCAGCCCCATGCAGTTCTTCCATGTCACCACCAGAGGACACCAGCAGGCCGTGGTTTCCCCGCAGTCGTCAGCTTTTGATTTTCTAAGGACTTGCCGGGCACCGTAAACATTTAAATAAAAACTGATGGCCGGAGTTTCTGGAATTAAGGGCTAACTAAACGCCAGAGTGTTTGGACCAAATTTTACTGTCATTCTAGATCCTGCCTTGCCTAACCGTGGGCCCAGTGTGTTTCAGTGGTGCGGACGGCGTCTGACAGTGCTTGTTTTGTTTGAAACATCAAGGGGTGTAAAGGCCTTGAGGTCCGCAGCAGAGGGGCGCGTATGAAACAGCGGTTTCTGTACAGGGCAGGGGCCAGCTTGGGGCTGCCCCTCCCTTCCTTCCCTGGGCAGCCCATGACTTCTTACCACCCTGGTCCCGGCTCTCCTCCTTCTCCCAGCACTTTTGGTTTTGTATTTTCAAGCGCACTTACAGAGGCATAATTACATATAACAAGTGTACCCGCTGGAAGTGTTTGGTGAGTTTCTTTCTTTCCTTTTGAGACAGGGTTGCTACGTAGCAGGTTGCTATGTAGTTCAGATTGCTCTAGAACTCACTATGTAGCCCAGGCTGCCTTGAACTCCACGGTGATCCTCCTGCTTCAGCCTCCGAGTGCTGGGATCACAGGTGTGTGCCCCTACACCCGGCTGCACGGCTTCCAATGCAGGGAACGCTGGGGACCCTCTGCACACCCACACCATGGCTGCAGGTGAACGCAGCTCACAGGCGGGGAGGCAGCGACCACCTGGGCCTGTGCGGCCTACAGAGGGCGGTAGGGGCTGAGCAGGGGCGGCCGCCAGGGCGCACGGAGGAAGTGGCCGGGTCCGACACCAGGTGGCAGCCAGCTTCTGCAGATGAGAGGAGCGCTCAGCTGCAGCGCGGGCTTCAGGTGGCTGCTTCCCCCTGCCGCTGTGGGCGCTGCGGTCATTGTGAGCGGCAGCTGGGGAGGGCCGCAGCAGCCTTCCTGCCCCATTCCTCGCGGTCGTCTGCAGGGGAACCGTGGGCGGCTCCTGCCTGGTGTTCAGGGCGACAGTGCCCTGAAGCCCTGGGGTGCTGAGTGACCCACTGTGTAGGTGACAAGCTGCAGTCTGTGTCCCCACACACATTCCTACAGGTACAGGCTCATCTTGTCACACAGGAAGCCCACAGCGTAGGGCCAAGGCCATGACTACTGGGTACCATGTGCCTGGGAAGCAGCTTTGCAGGGCCAGAAAAAAGTCTTAAACTGGGTGGGGTGCCTCCCACATCCAGGAGGCTGAGGCAGGAGGATCACCATGAACTCAAGGGGCAGCCTGGACTACGCGGTGAGTTCAAGGCCCAGCCTGAACTGCAGAGTGACACCCTGTCTCAAACAAACAAAAAGAACCCAAAAAACCCCACCAAACCCAAGAAGAATGCAGAAGATCATGGGGTGAGGCTTGGGTGTGTTTGCCGGTAGTGTGCTTGGTTCATGCTGCTGGAGACCCTTCAGGGCTGATGAGACTAAGGGAGAAGCAAACGGCTACATTCTAAGCAAACGCCTACATTCTTCGTCTCTCTTCTGGATAAATCCAGAGTTGTATGCGATTTTGATTTTGATAGTAATATAAATGTGGGTTTAATAATTTTCATGGAAAACCTTAAGGAATCACTAACAGAATTAAAAACAGGATGTCTCCTTTCCAAATCACTGCAGAAGATAAAAGCAAGCACAACTGTTCACAGGAAAAGAAAGGCAAGTAAAAAAGGAACAAAGGAATTAAAGAAAAGAACCTTAAGCACAGATACTCAGAATTCAGACGAGGCCAGGCCATACATAAGCAATAATAACACGAACAACCTAGTTGTCAGTGAAAGGCAAAATTGCTTATTACATACATTTTAAGCTAATGCTTCATAAATATACCTAACATCTTATTTTATTTTATCTTACTTGATATTTCCTAATTTTTTTGAGACAAGGTCTTGCTATGTAGCCCAGGATGGCCTTGAACTGCTGGCGATCCTCCTGCCTCTGCTTCCCCAGTGCTAAGGTTACAAGTGTCCTCTACCACGCCTAGCTTATATTTAACTTTTTTCAAAATGCGAAAAAGAGAATCGGCAGGGCCTGGTGGTGCACACCTGTAATCCCAGCACTCAGGAGGCTGAGGCAGGAGGATCACTGAAAGTTCAAGGCCAGCCTGGACTGCACAGAGAGATCCTGTCTCAAAAACAAAACAAAAGCAAAAAGAAGCAAAAACCAAAAACGGGATGGAGGGGGGAGAGAGAGAGAGAGAGAAAGCTTGGGGAAAGCTGTAAAACACAAACAAAAATAAAGTAGGACTGGAGAAAAATCAATTTTCCAGGAAGTGTGTGGCACAAAGGAAGCAGATGCTGGCAGAGGAGTGGCACCTCACATCCAGGCATGGAGGCCTGCGCTCGTCACCTCTCAAGGCAGAGTGGCCATGAGGAGCTGTGTGTGGAGGGTCAGGTGTCTGTGACCTCCGAGCAGAAGCCTGCCTGCCCTCGAGGCCACGGCCCCATCTCCGCCTGGCTGACTGAGGTTGTGTGTGGGGCTTTGTGGCCACACTGTCCTGAGCTCCTGTGTGACAGGCGTGGTGCTACGGGTGTG